>CM076574.1:383366013-383461261 GCA_034641835.2 Pinus albicaulis
GGTAACTAAAAATGACATGAACAATTTGATATATCTAAATCTAACTACTGAAACAAATGTGCAAGACTGAAATAAACAAAGCAGTACTGAAATTAAACAGAAACTAAGAAAAGTAAATTAGCAGCAGAACAATATTAATTCCATTTCATTAGTCAAAAAGTTATGCAAATTCCCAGGCTGCCTATTTATAACCTGAAACAAGAACACTGATTAGTTAACAATAACATAAAACATGAAAGATTATGGACAGAAGCAAGATGTAAAGCATGAAAGATTATAAACAGAAATGAAGCATATATACCATGAAAGATGCAATGTATAAACACATGAATGAATTATGGCACAATGAGCTTAAGGAAATAAAACAAGAACTATACAATAATGCACAAAACCTCAGCGTGTGCAGGGGCCCTCTACACCAGCCTTGGCAACAGACTTCAAGTACGAATTACGCTTGGAAACAGAGTCTTCTTATATATTAAAATGCAGTCATAACAGAAAAATGATATTACGACACAGTGGCAATGTAATTACATTACAGAACTATCTGCAGGCTAATGGAGACTAATAAAAACTAACTCTTATGCGTATGAAAACGCATTATTTATAACTGAAGGTGATATAACTAATTCCCTAAAGTTTATGCTGATACAAAACACGTAAACCATTACGTCCAAAGATCTAGGATCATGGCCGCGTTGAGGAGTAAATTTATGAGAAGTGGATGCTGGATTCGGCTTATGGAGCTGTGTACAAGTTTTGATGTGTCTCCCATAAGTTGGAAACGGCCATATAAATCTCCACGTGACGAGAAACAGAGTCCTGTCACCGTGGGACTGTATGGTTGACTTCCACTTGGCCACCTTTGACCGCAGCCTCCCTAGATGAATTTGCTCGATCCAATAGGACACGATCCATGTCCACATCATTTCTGACTTGCCCATGTGGCTCGTTCTTCCTGAAGACATCTGTAACATAGAGTTTCACAAAATGGCTACGGAAAGTTGCAACAGCTGCGGAAAGTGGCAAGATTCCGCAGCTAAATGAGCAAAATCTAAATCAAACAGAAGACACAAAAATATAGTTAAAAACCATTTTAGATGCTCTTTTGCAATTAATATACAATGATATTGACAACTTGGGAGGTTCAGGTGAATGAAAAAGGTCTAGGAAGATGTATAAGAACAATGCAGATTTGAGACTCAAAATACCCCCACTGTGAAGGTGTTGCATGTCCTCATGCAACCAAAATTTTGATAATCCTTCTTCAGTTCATATGCCTTGACACTTCAGCCAGTACATCTAGCCCTCTCCTCTTCCTCCTTGGTGCTGCCAACATCCTAGGCTTTTTCATTAAGCATCTAAATTTGATATTAACTAGTGCTCTGCTTAACTTCTGGCATTTCTTTTTCAATTTCTTGTTCTTCTTCTGCCATATTCCCAGATGTAGCATGGTATTATCATGAATGATTTTGTCCAATTTACTCTATTCCTTCAATGTCTCATTTTCATTTTTAATGTGTTTATTTAAAAGCTCTAGTTCAAAGACTTCCTGTTTCAGTGATTGGACTAAATCATCCTGTACTGTGTGAGGCTGAATGGACAAAGTACTGGGACCTGTAGCTCCTTTTTCTAAAGATTCTATATAATCATATACTTCCTGCTACTTGGGGTCTATATCAGGTGTCATTTTTATTGGGCTTTCCCCAAAATGCCGTGAAGGAGAGTTATCTTCAAAATCTGGCTGAGAAGGGCTCACATCAACATCTTGTTGAGAATGGGATGGACTATGTTCAATGTCTGACTGAGAATGAAATGAACCAGGTTCACTAACTGATTGAGAGTGAGATGGACTATGGTCAGCTGGGGACTGTTCAGATGTTTCTTCTCCCAAATCGATGAAATGGGGTCCTTTCATTTGCGTTTTCCTCAATTTCCCCTTAAGTCTGGAACTTCTTCTCACACGCTGTGGACCACTATCTTTTTGCTTTTGTTTCCCTTTCTCTTTCTTCTTGGCTATAGATAATTGTTCTTGAAGATGAACCAATCTCTCAGATAACACTTGATGATATTCTTCTTCGGAAGAAGGAGTTTGATGTATAGCCTCAATAGTTTTTCTCTCTTTTGATGTTATTGGCTTTTTACCCTTAGTTTCTTTCTTCTTCCTCTTTGACAGTCTCTCTTCCCTATTAGTTCTTTCAATTGTAGTAGTAGGAGTATTTTGAATTTCATCATTTGTTCTCTTTCTCCTACTCCTTCTTGATGTGTTACCTTCAAGAATTTCTTGAGTAGGAGTACTTTGAGTTTCATCATTTATTCTTTTTCTCCTACTCCTTCTTGATGTGCTACCTTCAGGAATTTCCTGAGGTTCCTCAAAGAAATTTCTAATCAAAAATTGTTCCCAAGTGTCTTTCTTCTCCTTTAACTCTTTTTCAATCAAAATTTTTACAAGACCGTGGTGATATAGATGTGGTTCTACATCCCCTAAATGTTTCTGAACAGTCACAGACATCTTCTTCAAACTATTTAATAGAAAATATGGGAGATTGAGAGTTTGATTATCTAGAAAATTCATCATTAATCTGATATGGTACATATACATGGACCCAAAACGGCCTTCACAGGTAATGAATTTTTGAACAACTAGCAGCAAAGTAGCCCATTCCTCTTTCAAAGCATGAATATGAATTCCTCTTTTAAAAATAGTTATGTCCATACCTTGGTTTCGTAAGATTATTCTCCAGGCTTCATCACTAATGCTTTTATTATTAAACCAACGCTCACCCTCTTGAGGAAGTTCCGTGGCAGTTGCTATAGATGCCTCATTCACCGCAAACTTAAGGTCTCCAATCTCTACTTCCAGGCCATTGAACGACCTTGCAAATGCTTTTGTCACTTCTTTATGATAGCCTCTGAACTTTTGGATAAACCGCAGCCACTTTGCTTTCTTCAATATATCCCTGACTTGAGGATATCCCTCCATGAATTTAGGTCCTTCTGGTTCTGCTCTTAGCAATTTACCCATCCTTCTTTCTGCTCTTCAAAAATTTGCCTGCGTGAGGGTTCAATGGAAGTAGAATGGCTAAATGCACAGAACTGAGCACAATGACTGTAGGTAGATATCAGGGAGTGGGTATACAGGCTGTAGTGTAACAAAGAATGAAATGGATTCAGGCAGAACAGAGAGGGGTTTCGTGAGCACGACAGAGATACGGCTCTGAGTTTAACAGAACAATAGGAGGAGTATAACACATCCGACAGTGTTTTGAAATTTGGTGGCTACAAAATAAATGTAAGCATGTTTAAACAACGGCTATGGATTTTATGCGGCTGAAAGAGCCCGTGGTCAAATCAACTACGTCTCATTGTCACCGGTGGAATATCAGAGTATGAGTGAAGATCGGGGGTTTAATTATGGAACCGTTTGAGAATGAATGCGGGAGGATCATATGGAGATCGTGAAAGGGTTACGAAATTTGTCAATATAATCATTGCACATAATGGATGGAGCTTATGGTTTAGAAATATATAAAAATGTGTTTTCAATGCTATTTGAAATGAATTTTACTCATACCTTGGAATCTTTGCCTTTTTCCTTGGTCTTCAATTAGTTGCTCTTCATTGGTATCTTGAATGCTCCATGTCTTCATTTTTGGTCCTCATACCTGCATTTTATTTCATGATTATGGAAATAACATCTGGCTGTACATTCTTTTGAAAACAGAGTGGTAGCTGCGGAATCTGCTTCTGGCTGCGGAAACTAGTGTCAGCTACGGAAACAGATGTCAGCTGCGAAAACTGACACAGCTATTATTTTGGGTGAATGGAAATGAACGGATGACAAATGAATAGATGGAAATGGTCATGAAAAAGAATTTTATTGGTGAAAATGGAATGAAATAGATAAAATGGAGTGGAATGGAGTGAAATGAAGTGGAATGAAGTGGAATGGAATGGAGTGGGTGGTCACAAAACTTGTGATATGAAAGAGAGATTTTTTTGGAAAATATAGAGTGTCAGGTGTTCTTGATTTTCACCCTATATTTTCTGTATAAGACTGCCAATCAGTGATTGGTTTTCAGGCTTATACCATTTTTTTTTATTTTTTTTTTATTTTATTTTTTTTTTTAAACTGAAAAGAACAAAAGCTAGGCTGGTGGAGAAGAAGAACTCTTCTGTACCAGCCTGATTGCAGAAATTTCTTGAAACATTTTGACAAAATCCTTTTTTGAGAGTGGCTTATGATAAACTTTCAATCTATGGCCATTCACAATAAGAGGAGTTTGAAACTCATCAATGGTCTTGATTCTTACCGCTCCATTGCTAAAGATCTTGTCAATCTCATATGGCCCAAGCCAATGAGTTTTAAATTTTCCTTGAAAATATTTAAACTTGGAAGCCAATGAGTCTAAAATTTTCCTTGAAAATCTTTAAACTTGGAATCAAATAACAATGTCCAATATCCTTCTTGAAACTTCTTCTCTTTGATGTACTTGTCATGCCATTTAGCTCTTTGATATTGAACTAGATCAGTTCTTAAAATTGCTTCTTGTCTGATCTCATCTAGCTCATTTAATTGCTCCATTCTATGCTTTTGGGCTTCTGATAAGTCCATCCCCAACTGAACTGCTATCTTGAAGGTCTTGACTTAGAACTCAATGGGGAGCAAGACTTCTTTCCCATAAACAAGTTCATAGGGAGAATGTCATGTTGTATTTCTCCATGTAGTTCTGTAGGCCCACAAGGCTTCAAGAAGCCTTTCTGCCCAATCACTTCTATGTAGATGAACAGTTTTGGTGATGATACTTTCAAGAACTTTGTTTGTGGACTCCACTTGACCATTTTCTTGCGGATGGTAAGGAGTAGATCTTCTGTGCTTGATTTTGTATTTTTCCATCAATTTCTCCACCAAGTTGGATGTGAATTGGCTTCCCTGATCTGTCACAATTTCTCTTGGAACACCAAAGCGAGTAAAAATATCCTCATAAAGAAAATTAACAACTGAATTTTCAGTAGCAGATACCAATGCTTTGGCTTCTACCCATTTAGTAACATAATCAGTACAAACCAATATATACTTCTTTTGCTTAGATGGTGGATTAATAGGTCCAATGAAATCTAAAGCCCATTTTTCAAAGGGTTCAATGAGTACCCGTGGTTGCAATGGCATTTCATTTGAAAGGGTAGGTTTCCCTACTCTTTGGCAGCTGTCACACCTTTTGACATATTGTTTTGCATCTTTGAAGAGGGAAGGCCAATAATATCCTAAAGAGAAGATTTTATAGGCCGTCCTTTTGTCTGTAAAGTGTCCGCCGCATGGTTCATCATGACATGCCTTAAGAATATCAGGCATTTCATCTTCCCCGACACATCTTCTGATCACAAGATCTGGCCCTGTTTTAAACAATTCGTTAGAAATCCATGAATATTTTGAACTCTCCTGAATAATTTTTCGTTTTTCACTTGGAAATAAATGTGAAGGTAGTTTCCCTGTAACCAAATAGTTAGCAATATCTGCATACCAAGGAGTTTTAATAGTTACCGCAAACAAGTATTCATCAGGAAACTTATCCTCTACAGGAGAATCTTCTTTAGTATTCTGAATCCTAGACAAGAAATCAGCTACTGTATTTTGTTTTCCTGGTCTATCCAACACATTAATATTGAATTCTTGCAAAAGTAAGAGCCATCTTGTCACTCCGCCATTAGTAACAGGTTTGTTCATTAAATATCTAATTGCAGAATGGTCAGTATGAATAAAAGTTTCATAGCCTGTTATGTAATGTCTAAACTTATTAATTGCATGAACAACAGCTAAAAACTCTTTTTCAGTCACAGTATAATTCAACTCTGTGGGAGTCAAATTTTTACCGGTATAATAAATGGCATAAGGAACTAAATCTTTTTGACCCAACAGAGCTCCTAGAGCTGTATCTGAAGCATCCGTAGAAATATGGAAAGGGAGTTTCCAATTTGGTCCTCTCAAGATAGGTGCTTCAGATATTCTTGTTTTCAAAGTTTCAAAGGCCGATTGACAATCAGGATCCCATTTGAATTCACAATCTTTTGTAAGCAATTTGAAGAGTGGAGATGCTATTTTAGTGAAGTTTTCTATAAATCTTCTATAGTAACCAATAAATCCTAGAAAACTTCTAACATCTCTTTGACAATTTGGAATAGGTAACTTGGAGATGACTTCAACTTTTGATCTATCAACCTTAATCCCATCTCCTTAAATATGATGTCCTAAAACAATACCTTCAGTAAACATCATAAAGCATTTTTCATGGCTTAATGAAAGGTTTGTTTCTTTACATCTTATAAGAACTTTTTCCAAGTTTTCTAATGCCTCTTCAAATGAATTACCATAAACTGTAAAATCATCCATATAAACCTCTACACAATCATGGATTAGATCAGAAAAAATTCCTAGTACTGCTCTTTGGAATGTTGCGAGTGCATTACATAACCCAAAAGGAAGCACTCAGTAGGCAAAAGTTCCCCATGGAAAAGTAAATGTGGTCTTATCTTGATCTTCAGGTGCTACCTGAATTTGATTATAGCCACTAAAACCATCCAAAAATGAAAAGTACTTTTTACCTGCTAATGTATCTAATACTTGATCGATAAAAGGCAAAGGAAAGTGAGCCTTTAAAGTTTCTTTGTTCAATTCCCTGTAATCAATGCACACCCTCCATTTACCATTCTTTTTAGGTACTATAACCAGAGGAGAAACCCATCGGCTATCTAAAATTGGATAAATGAAGTTTACATTGAGTAGTTTTTGGAGCTCTTCTTTCACTATCTCCCTAAGAATTACAGATATGATGGATGCAAGTCTTGTGATTCAATACCTTTCATGTCAGTATACTCCCATGCAAATGCAGTAGAATGTTTTTGCAAGATTTTGGTTAGTTCTTCTTGTTGTGACTTTTCCAAATGTTCGTTGATATTCAATGTTTTTCCTGGAAAAATCTCAATAGTAGAACTACCAAACTCTTCCATAGAGTAAAGAGACATTTGTCTTGATGATAAATATTCTATGTCGGATTCCAACTGAAATTGTGTGGGGTCATATTCTGAAGATGTCTCAAAATTTTCTAATGTGTTCAGAATTTGACTATCCTCACTGATTTCAGAAATGGTAAAGACAGGTTGTATAATGTCCTCATCATCGACCCATTCATTGTCTCCTACTTCTGTGATTGCTCTTGCTGGAGGATACAAATTGAATTTCTTTGTCGAATTACCATTATAAATGTACATGTCTCCAGATCTACAACTAATAAAAGCATCAGCTGTGGCTAGCCAAGGTCTTCCTAAGATAAGTGGGTGTCCTCCTAGATTACTCTTGGGAGTCAAAATCATAAAATCTATCGGATATTCCCAAGAATCTAAGGAGACTGAAATATCTTCTAATACACCATCTGGTTTAATAATTGATCGATCTGCAAGTTGCAGTAAAGTAGGTGTAAAAATAAGGTTAGGAAGTTTTAGCTGGTCCATAGTCTGTCTACTCATAATGTTGATAGCATCCCCTAAGTCAATCAATGTATTTGGAATTTCTATCCCATTTATATGTGTCTTGACAATTGGACTTCCTAGATCTACATACTTCTGCATGGTAATTTTTCCCATCATGATATCTGCAATTTTTCCTACCAGGTGGATTCTTCTTGTGTCTTTTAGTTTCCTTCCTGGTCTTTTGAAACTCAACTCCTTTATTGTTTTTGCTAGAATAGGAATCTCTCGAATGGCTTGTAACAAGGGAATCTTGATACAAACATTCTTCAATTCATCTAGAAAATCATAATTAGGCAACAAGATTTATTTTTCCACCCCCTTGTCAATTTGTAGTCTTTCAGGAAAAGGAGGTGTAGATAAAGATGCAGGTTGCTCAACTATAGGAGTTGTGGGTGTTAACTTTTCTTTTTCTTTTTGAATGTTTGAATTTTGAAGAGATGCTTCCTCAGAATCCTCATTGACTTTAAGAGAGTCCTCCTCAGAGGTATCTTGTTCTTGAATATCTATAGAAGGTTTTTCTAAAACTCTACCAGATCTGAGTTGTACATCGTTGAGAGGAACAATCATATAGGTAGGAAATTGTTGTCCTTCTATCATGTAAGTATTCTGAGGATTTTTATTGTTAGGATTTGGCAATGGCCGAGCTGGAAGTTGATTTGTCTTTTGTTGGTATGGGAGCATGAGTTGAGGATTTGGATTTTGTTGAGAAGGTTGTTGTTGTGGAAATGGCAATGAAAGTTGTGGATTTGGGTTTGGAAGTTGTGGAGCTTGTTGATTTTGAAAAGATGGAGGATATTGATAAAATTGAGCAAATCTCCCATAAGGATTTTGCACCCCTTGTACCCATGGCTGATATGGATTTTGATGTTGGGGCCAAGGTTGTTGCCAAGGATTCCAATTTGGTGGGGTTTGAAGATTCATAGGGTTGTTAAACCCTTGATTTTGTTGTCCCTGCCAAGGTCTCCTTGCGACAAAACAAAGAGATTCTACTGAATTTGGGTCTTCTTGAAAAACAGCTTTGAGTCCAGGAATTGAAGGACAATCCTTGATCTCATGATTCTCTGAGAAAATCATACATGTTTCTACAACTTTTGCATCCAAGGGACATTCCTTTAAAGCATGTTTCTTCCTACATTTCGGACAAAAGATGGCTAAAGCATCTGTTTCTGCTTTCTGCTTGTTTTGGATTTTAAGGGCGTCTAGTTGTTCACTAAGGCTCCCTAAGATATCGCCTTGAATTATCAAATTATCAAGCATGTTACCAATCTCTCCCCTACCAATCTCTCCATTTCTACCATCGATCCTTGCATAAACATTTGTTAGCCCTAATAAGAGAAGGATCCCTAGGCCCTTTTCCTGTTTTAGATTTTCCTCTTGAGAGATGGACACATAGTTCTGTTACGTCAGGAAGTGGAAGTTGAGAAATGTCTCCTTTCCCCATCATGTTTAAAATATCTATCCATTCAACTCTAATGGCTTATAATATGAGGGCTTTCAAGGTTTCATCATGTAAGTTGCTCATCTGTTCTCTTTTCAAGTTGTATTGAAATCTTTCAAGTAAGTCTTCCAAATTTTCATCTTCTTTTTGCATCATTTTGAATACCTCATCCTTGTGATTGGTGGGCATACAATAGTCCAAGTATCTATCCAAAAATGCTTGTTTCATATCATTCCAAGTCCTAATAGATTGAGTAGCTAATCCCATGAACCATTTCAAAGCAGCTCCCTTCAAAGTTGAAGGAAACAGTTTGAGTTTTTGAGAGTCTTCCATATAGTCATAGGTTCGGCACACGACTTCAAACTCAAACAGAAATGTTTCTGGATCCTCACTTCGCAATCCATAAAATTTAGGAAGGACAGATGGTGAGATATTTTTCATTGTTGTATGAGTTTCCTCATCAACTATAGGGAATCCAAACAATTTGTCTCCTTCCCTATTTCTTCCATTATTATCTTCGCCATTGTTGTCTCCATCGTTTCCTCCTCCTCTATCTCTACCTCTACCTCCAAATCCATCTATTATTTCCTCTGCCATGATAGTTTCTTAAGAGTCCTTAAAGTCCTCTGGTTCTTCTATCAAGGGAGGATGAGAGAGAGTCTCTTTGTTTTCTAAATGGGATTTAGTAGGTGGTATAGGAGATTCCTCTAATTCAGCTGCTCCTTGAATTCCAAAAATCTTAAGGCTAGGGGTAGATGGTGGTGATTCTTGTTTATGCCTTGAAGAAGATGGATTTGTGAAAATTGAACTCTTGGCTTTAGCTATAAACCTTCCCCTAGAATCTCTTGCTCTATGCATGTCATTTTTTTTAATTTTTTTTTAAAGTTGGGCTAATAATTCTCTTTCTGATCTTCCAGGTCACACTAGGTGCAAGAAGAGAGCATACTTAAGAAATTACTAAACCAATAATTCTCTTTTATGATCCTCCAGATCACACTAGGTGCAAGAGGAGAGCATACTTCAAGAAGTTATCAAGTTTTCCCTTCTTTTATTATTTTGTTTTTTTTTTTAAAGAAATTGGCTACCTAGTTACACTTCCCCGGCAACGGCGCCAAAATGTTTGGTCAATTTAGTGTGTCCTAAATTGCTACATTTAATTTGTCAATCCGGGATTCGTAAGCTGACGAAGTGTGGCGCACTATATGTGCAAGATAACCTATCTCTTACTTTTTTGTCATTTTTGGATTTTTGTGAAATTCTAAAAGACAAAGATGGAGACAAATATTCAAGACAACAATGTCTTTCTAATGATTTTCCAAACTTCAAAAGAATTTTAAAAACACACAATGACAAAATTAATTCTTCAAAGAAAATGAAATTAAAGAAAATGAAATTGCATCACTACTCTAGTCAAACAAACAATGAACTACTGATCATGAAACTCATTATTCTTGTTGCTGTTCAAACATAAAAGAAACTATGCTGAAAGAAATCCAAAAGTTGCAACAAAGTAAATCTAAATCAAATTACATCAATTTATCTTCTGATCCCTCATCATTAGTCCAGCTATGATTTTCGAAGGTAACCATAGACAACTTGAGTAACCTGATATCTAACTTGTAGAAAGTAAACTAATATCAAACTACACATTCATAATTCAATCCCTCACCATCAGTCCAGCGGTGGCTTTCGGAGGTAACTGAAGATGTCACGAGCAATTTAATATTTCTAACTTGCAGAAAGTAAACTAATATCAAACTACACATTCATAATTCAATCCCTCACCATCAGTCCAGCTGTGGCTTTCGGAGGTAACTAAAGATGTAATGAGCAATTTAATATATCTAACTTGCAGAAAGTAAACTAATATCAAACTATACATTCATAATTCAATCCCTCACCATCAGTCCAGCTGTGGCTTTCAGAGGTAACTGAAAATGACATGAACAATTTGATATATCTAAATCTAACTACTGAAACAAATGTGCAAGATTGAAATAAACAAAGCAGTACTGAAATTAAACAGAAAGTAAATTAGGAGCAGAACAATATTAATTCCATGTCATTAGTCAAAAAGTTATGCAAATGCCCGAGCTGCCTATTTATAACCTGAAACAAGAACACTGATCAGTTAACAATAACATAAAACATGAAAGATTATGGACAGAAGCAAGATGTAAAGCATGAAAGATTATAAACAGAAATGAAGCATATATACCATGAAATATGCAATGTATAAACATGTGAATGAATTATGGCACAATGATCTTAAAGAAATAAAACAAGAACTATACAATAATGCACAAAACCTCAGCGTGTGCAGGGGCCCTCTACACCAGCCTTGGCAACAGACTTCAAGTACGAATTACGCTTGGAAACAGAGTCTTATTATATATTAAAATGCAGTCATAACAGAAAGGTGATATTACGGCACAGTGGCAACGTAATTACATTACAGAGCTATCTGAAAGCTAATGGAGACTAATAAAAACTAACTCTTATGCGTATGCAAACGCGTGATTTATACTAAAGGTGATATAACTAATTTCCTAAATTTTATGCTGATGGAGAACATGTAAACCATTACGTCCAGAGATCTAGGATCATGGCCGCATTGAGGAGTAAATCTATGAAGAGTGGATGTTTTAATTTGGCTTATGGAGCCATGTACAGGTGTTTATTTATCTCCCGCAATTCAGAAACGGCCATATAAATCTCCACATGACGAGAAACAGAGTCCTGTCATCGTGGGACTCTACGGTTGACTTCCACTTGGCCACCTTTGATCGTAGCCTCCTTAGGTGAATTTGCTCGAGCCAATAGGACACGATCCATGTTCACATCATTTTTGACTTGCCCATGTGGCTTGTTTTACCTGAAGACACCTGTAACATAGAGTTTCACAAAATGGCTGCGGAAAGTTGCAGCAGCTGCGGAAAGTGGCAAGATTCCGCAGCTAAATGAGCAAAATATAAATCAAACAACAGACACAAAAATATAGTTAAAAACCATTTTAGATGCTCTTTTGCAATTAATATACAATGATATTGACAACTTGGGAGGTTCAGGTGAATGAAAAAGGTCTAGGAAGATGTATAAGAACAATGCAGATTTGAGACTTAACACCATCTCCATGGATTACATGTTGGGCATTCATTCTACTAAGCATTACGACAATTGTGTTTTCGTGGTCGTCGAAAAATTATCAAAGATGGCCATTATGGAGGCCTACAAGAAGAATATCATAGAAAAAAATATTGTTAAACTCTTCTTTGAATGATTGTGGGTACACTTTTGGATCCCACAATCTATCATCTCAGATCGGAATAGCAAGTTCCTCAGTACATTTTGGTCCAGCCTCTGGCCAATGTTGGACACCAAGCTCACCAATTCTACAGCTTTCCATCCCCAATTTGATGGCTAGACAGAGGTCGTCAACAAGATTATCGTACACATTCTGCACATGTACAACTCAAAACATCCACGCACATGAGGTGAGAGCTTCCCGTATGTATAACATAGCTATAACCGAGCTCTCCATAACTCAACCCGCCACAACCCCTTTCATGTGGGCTTGGGATTCTAGCCACTATGTCCCATTGATGTAGCCATGCCATTTGCGGCTACTCAAGCCAATTTGGCTCATGTCCAGTCTAAAACTGACAAGGAGAACAACTTCATTGAGTGCATTCAGCACATCTACTAACAATTTCATGATATATTGGACAAAGCCAATGCCAATTACAAGAAGCGACATGATCAACATTGGGTGCCACACAAATTTCGGGTGGGCGACAAAGTGTGGCTACATTTGCAGAAGGAGTGCCTCGCTGGACCCCACCGTAAGATTTTCCCACTCTGATATGAGCCATACACCATCACCAAGGTTGTAGGGGACAATGCCTTCAAGCTCAATATTCCACCATTCCTTGGTCTGCACCTAGTGTTCAATGTGGACCGCCTTCAGCCCTACTTCCCACCTTTACTGGACACCTCCAACATTGCAGAACAACTCACACTAATAGATTTAAACCCAAACTGCATGGAACATGCCACCATGGATCGTATCATGGACACACAAATCAAGAAAACTCACTAGCAGAATATCTGACTGTATCGGGTTGTCAAAGCTTGCCAACTCCTGCACTAAGGCAAGTGTCTCACCAGGGACCGAGTTCAACAGAATTTTCCTCATCTCATGGAGGAACTCAATGCAATGGGGACCATTGCTTCCTAAGGGGGGAGGAATGATCTAGGTGGATATTATTTTCCACCCTCCTATTCCACTTGAGGCCCCACCATTGTTTCTTTTAGTTTTTCAATTTCCTTAATTGTAGCACAGTTTACTATTTTTAGTTGTTTTTCGGGTCCTGAACTTTTAGAGCTATTTTGAGGCCCTAAACTACATTTTTGGGGGAAAACTGAGAGCATCATGGTTCTTTGACCAATAGACCCATGTTTCTCACATCAAAATTTGTATTCCTCATATAGATATTTCTAACGAGGTATTGTGCACGTCAAACGGAGATCGTATGCCAAAGTTATGTCCCCGGGAAGTTGATGTACCAATTTACCCAAACGGGGCCCATAGTTTTGGCACTTCATCTCCTAGGGTTAGGTTTTTGTATGTTTAGGGTTTTCCATTGTTTCTCAATAATAAATAGGCCTTTGAGCCCCATTGTAACAAATTTTAGAGGCATGTAGCCACCACATCTCTTCTCGGAGATAAGCTACTAGCACCCTAGCTAGTTTATTTCCATTCTATCTGTAAGCATATTTCAGTTATGTGATATTAATGAAATGAAGTCTTATTTCTACTACATCTCCGTGTTTATGTGTATTTCTGTATTTTATTGTGTTTGTGCATAAGTCTAGATCATGTAGTAAGGATGAAATTTTGATCAATGGAAGGTTTGAAATGCCTGCTTCAAAGTGCCATAGATATGTTCCAAAATTATTCCAAGAACCCACAAAAGAGGTGTTCCAATATTGGAAGGCATGCTCAAGCTATATGTTATGCACCATCCTAAGAGGTGGGAATATTTTTTTACTCTGGTAGAGTTTGCTTACAATAATGGTTATCAAGGGTCATCAAAGATTAGCCCTTTTGAAGCCCCATATGGTAGGAAATGCAATATCCCAATTAGTTGGGATAATATAGTGGATAGATTCATGCATTAGTCAAATATGTTAAAAAAATAGAAGAATAAGTAATCAAGATAAAGTAGAAATTGAAGGTAGCTCAAGACTGAAATAAGGGTTATGCATAATAGAATAGAATTAATAAGTAATTTTGAGTGGGAGAGAATGTATATCTCTTAATTAATACAAATAGAATTTCCATAACAGTGGGATCATGTACCAAGTTAGCACCAAGATACTGTGGACCCTTCCACATCTTGAAGGGATTAGGGCCAGTAGCATACAAAATTTCCTTTCCTTCCACAATAAAGGCATGTGATGTGTTTCACATATCCTTTCTAAAAAGATATATGCATGATGCTAATCATATTATTGATTGGGATCTAATATAGGTGGAACCCTAAGGATGATTCCAGCTAGAACCTCATTGCATACTCAACAGGAGGGGGGGCACGCTCTATAATCGAGTCATTTCATAAGTCAAGGTGCAATGGAAGCACTTTGGAACAAATGAAGTGAAATGGGAATTGGATGATTCCCTGAAAAAGGCATATCAATTTTTGTTGTTTTTGTAGATTTAGTTATATGGATAGTAGAACATCGAGGATGGTGTTCCTTTAGCAGGGGGATTGTAGAATCCCTATTCTAATCCTAGAGTTTTGTAATTGTAATTAAAGGATGATAATGCTAAATGGCTAGCATGAATGGCTTACCAGACCTATTTGATGTGAATATACTATTAAATTATATAATAAATTGTTTAAGATGAAGTGGAGGACAACCTATATGGATCTTGGTGTGTGAAAGGATAGTTTGCTTAACGAAGCCTATAAGGAATAATGGTAAGTTTACTATCTTTCCTAAAATTAATGATCTAACCCCTGATGTTCTAGTTGAACTACCTAACTTCCAAGCAATTATGAGTGGGAGGGAGGAGGTATGAAACTACCCCAAACATGGGCTACATACCATATGGTAGGTACCGGTTGAGTTTGTAACTCGAGGAGGGACCCAAGAAATATCATATGGGAGGAAGTGTTTGTAAGGGGGAAGGGGGAGGGAGGGAATAGATCCTATCCATTGGAGATAACAAGACAAGAAGATTGTGTGTTGCAGGCTACCTTCCAATACTATGTGAGTGTGAGCCCATAACCCATTGTGTGCAGAGTGAATTGCAAACTTGTGTTTGGAAATTGTAATACATGGGTTGTGAGAGAGTGACTTGGACAAAAGAATATAAAATAGTCCCCTAGGTCACAGCAGACGTATGAGGGAATCCATGCTTTAATTATGTTATTTAAGGAAACTAGTGAGAAAGCCTTAAGACTTATCAGGTAGACTAAGAGGAACTTGATTTTTTTTTTT
This sequence comes from Pinus albicaulis, assembly GCA_034641835.2. Lineage (NCBI taxonomy): Eukaryota > Viridiplantae > Streptophyta > Pinopsida > Pinales > Pinaceae > Pinus > Pinus albicaulis. The sequence goes on from CM076574.1 coordinate 383,381,483, forward strand.
TTATTGTGCACAAGAAGTCGCTAAAAGGAGAATTACAGAAGGACCTTAGGAAGTGATGAGGAGTTTCCTTTTGTGTCGTACAGGCCTATAGTGGCCAATTAATTTTTGTGTGATCATCCCACACTTAGTGCTTGCAAGGTTGAATTCTTGGTTCCTGCAAGTGAAGGAGAATGGCCTTCATACTCCATACCTTGGTTTGAAACCATGTTGGATTTACCTACATAAAGCATTCTTAGACATCGAATCTCACTTGGGAGAGGCCAACTGCAAGAAATATGTAGGTATGCCTCCAATTGGGTGGAGAATGGATATTGCTCTATCAATTTCTAGCAATATTAATTGAACTAGGTAAGTGTAATTTATTCTTTTGTCAATGAAATGCAACTACTTCTTAAAGTATCATGCTTATTAATGTGTTGGATTAATATGTGTAAATTTAATGATAATCTAAATCAATGGTATCTCTTTGTTCAATATGTATGAGTAGTGAGCTGAGAGCCTTACATAGCTTACTTGAATATTTATTAGCTTCCCTTTTTATGAATGATTTTTCGTATGCAAATATAACCTACTCACAGGTGATATGTGATCGTGATATGTTATTTATGCACAAACTAAGAAGTTAATTGTAGTTATAAGGATTGAATGTGATTTTAGTAGATCGTGAGCTATCATACAGGAATTTGTGCATACTGAAATTTTGAAGTGAGACTTGTATGTTAGTATGAGTTAAGGATCCTTATATCTATGTATATATGCTAGCATGTGTGCCTCTCTCTTTCATGTAAGTGATGGAGGTGAGAATACTTGTGATTTCCCAGTTCAAAGGTAGTGGTTAGATTGTGTTTGGAATTTATTTAAAGGGTTATGAACTTCAAAAGTGCTTGGGTAAGGCTATTGACCTAAAACTCCATTTTCGTTCCTCTAGAGGCGGTTTAGGAATTGGAAGCTTTGGGAAAAATTTGGGGATTTGATCCTTGAAAATTGGAGTTTGGAAGTCTTAGCCTTAACCCTTGCTCACATGGCCAAACATAAGCGATGACCTAGATCCAATAGAAAGGGGGCTTACCAAAATATCAAAACACTAGATTTCTAATAAAATGCACTTTTTTTTGCATCTTGATGTGATGGATTTCACCCGACAAAAATATCTCCATTACTTTATGCCCTTGGAAGGTCGACACACTAAAATACCGACCACGTAATTTACTAGAAGATTGTTACAACAAAAATCTTGTATGGTTATGTTCCAATCAATGAACTTTACATGAAAACAATGTATCAATTTACCAGGCACATTAACTAATGCTATTGGATATCAAAGTACTAGAAATTTTGAAGAGTGATGTCATCATGATGTCATAAACGATGACATGGGAATGGCACAGTGTAAAACATGTGTCTCTCATTTTCAACATTTTGGGCATGCCATCTATGTAAATGTGAGTGCCATGTAGTAGAAATCATTTCAATAATCAACATGTCTTATAGGACACATCAACATCTACCACATGTTAGATAAAGATTGGTGTCAAAGAATTTGAGTTTCCATGTCAGGATATCAAGATTTCATGAAAATTACAGTTATAGAAAATATTTGATATCATAGTATCCTAGTATCTGTCTATTACCATATATAAAATTTTGTTAGTTACTAAATAATATTGAGGTATATAGATTGAAAAACTCGGATGAAATGATGATTAAGGGAAACAAAGCCGAAGGTAGCAGCGCCACCATGACCTAAGGTTTGGTGGTTTTTGAGTAGGTTGCCCAGGGCAGACCTTCTTCCCCGCTCTTGGAGCCCCTTCCTACTCCTAGAACGTTTATAGGCCCCCTCATGATAGACACTAGCGGGGGGACACTAGCTCCCCCCACCTCTGGATCGCCTTCAACAGGAGCGGCGGCTGGGGTTAAAAATGACCATCATCAGAACTCTGGCCTGCTTCATGACTAAATAGGGGCATATCCCGCAATGAAATCCACCTCCACAGTAGAATCAGAAGCATAAACAGTCACTTATTCCACATGCATACCCAAGGCTACCACAAGAACTAAGATCGAGCTCCCTGCACATCAAATCAATGAAAAAATCCAATACATGAAGGACCATGCATTGATAGGTAAGTTCATGGGTTTCTGGCCCACAGAAAAAGCCCTCTTAGGATGGATCGCCTCCAAATGGAAACCCAAGAGCCATATTGATCTTCAGTTATGTGCCAAGGGCTTCTGCAATGTGATATTCACCTGCATCGAAGACAAAAATCGGATCATGGATGGAGGGCCATACTTCTTCAACTCTGCGGGTCTGTACCTGCACAACTGTGTAGAACATTTCAACCTAGACAAGCAAGATCTCACTTGGGCTCCAATCTGGATCAGGCTCTACACCCTCCCCCAGGATTACTAGGACGAGCTTACTCTTCGGGACATAGACAATGCCCTTGGAGAATTCATTAAAACAGCGGAGGAGACAAAGATCAACATACATGCAGCCTACACAAGAATATTTGTATACATGAACATCGTAGAGTTTCTCCCTAGCGAGGTAAGTCTTCTACATGAAAATTATGAATGGATTCAAACTGTATATTATGAACATGTCCCTTTTAGATGTCGTAAGTGTCACCAACACAGGCACCTATTCAGAGACTGCCACCTAAATCAAAAGGCTGCACCAAACAATGAATAAACTGATCAAGACACCGAGGGGTTTACGAAAGTCGCAGGAAGGAAAAGGCACAACAGGAGGTCAAACACAAACCAGCACAAAAAGGCCCTAGCAACAAACAATAGCTTTGAATCACTAGCTCAACTGAATGAGAATGAGAAAAAACCTCCCAAAGATTCAGGGTGATCTTCGCAAGAGACTCCCTAGACCTCAAAGACTCAACAAACCAAGATCCAATCGGAATACTTTCTGATCCCCCAAACCTCTACGCATGCAGGGGACAAATCAGCGACAAAAGGCAAAGAAGCAGCACTAGACTCAATCCTAGAAGTAATGGAGGAAGAACCAAAGAGCATTGACTTTGGGGACTTTGATCTCATCGGGTTAGAAGATGCATAAAATAGGAAAGATTTTCTATTAATCCCCCCACACTAGATCTAGAATTTGGAGGAAATATTCTCTCATGCTCAACAAATCCCTTCTCTAGGCATTAAAGGAGGTATGCTCCTGAATACTAAATACATCCTGAAAGAATCCTGCAAACGAGGCAGAAAAAAATACTTGCAGAGTACAGTCACTGCAGGCAAAGAGATGGTAGAAACAGGGAGATTCCCCAATTTAACCAGATTCTACTCTATAATCCCCAACCCCCCTCAATGAAGATCGTCTCATGGAATATCATAGGGCTTAACAGCCCCTCAAAGCATAGGGTCATCAAGAAAAGAATTACTGAGGAACGCCCTACAATACTCTACATGCAAGAAACCAAATGCTCCAGCTCTACTCTGGACACAGTCTTCAAAATATTATGGAAAGGATGCAATACCCTAGCGGTGTCTGCTAATGGGGCTTTGGGAGGCCTGGCAATCATTTGGAATCCCCATTTTATCACCCTAGAGAACTTACATGCTAACAAACACTTCATTCAAGCCTCATTTCACTTGATTGGAAATATATTCCATGGACTTCTCACGAATGTATACTTCCCCCAGCCTCTCCAGCAAAAAACTGAGCTTCTAAACAACATTGCAAATCTCAAAAACCAGCATACTCACCCTCTCTGGTTGCTTCGAGAATACTTCAACATGATAACCAACCTTTAGGAAGAAAAAGGAGGAAGGCCTCACCTTGATATGGATAGCATTGAGTTAAAGAACTTCATCCATGACAATCACCTCATAGATCTCCAAACATCCAATGGCATCTTCACTTGGTATAATAGAAGAGGGGGAGCTCATCATATCACCTCTAGATTGGACTATTTCCTCATCATGAAAGAATTCATACATTTAGGAGGACATCTCATAGCTACCAGCATGTCGGCCTCTTGCCTTGACCACTGGTCGATAGAGCTCCAATGGCTCAGACCGGGTCTACCAACTCCTAAACCCTTCCGCTTTGAGCATTGTTGGCTCAAACATACAGGGTTCAAAGACCTTGTCTCATATTGGTGGGCCTCCCTCACACCACCTCGGGGTACAAAAATGTATCAGTTCCAGATGAAACTGAAGGTGTGGAACAAGACAACCTTCGGCAACATCTTCAAAGAGAAAAGAGATCTAGAAGAGCAAATGAAGCAGCTCCAACAAAAAACCATATCTTAAGGATGTTCGGAAAACTTAGAGAACAAGGAAATATCTTTAACACCCAGCTGGAAGAGAGAAGAATCCAGGAAGAGATCCTATGGAAACAGAAATCCCGGATATGTTGGCACAAAGACGGAGAAAGAAACACAAAAAAATTTCACCACTCCATCATCCAGCACAGGATGCACAACAAAATCACAATACTAAAAAATCAGAATGGGGAGAGGATAGAAAAACAAGAGTACATCACTGAGGAGTTGCGCAATCACTTCAAGGACATCCTCCAAGAAACCAACATCCATCAGCAGGAGGCCATAGGAAGAATCACACAGCATATACCCAAATTGGTCACTGAAGATCATAATAGGATGTTGCTCAAAGCTACCTCATTGGCAGAGGTTGAACAAGCGGTCTTCCAACTAAAGGAAGGGAAAGCCCTGGGCCCAAACAGATTCACCACCAACTTCTTTCACTTCTTCTAGGAAACTATCAAAGAGGAGGTTTGGGGCGTAGTAGAGGAATCGCACACCACCCACTGGATTTTTTCGGCTCTCAATGCTACCTTCTTCACCCTCATCCTAAATGAAGACAACGTCGCTTCTCCAAGTAAGTAAAGACCCATAGCACTTTTCAATGTAATTTAAAAAATCATTTCCAAATTCATAGCTAACAGACTGAAGCAGCTTCTTCCCATGCTCATATCTCTGGAGCAAACAGGTTATGTTGAGGGCGGGAAAATTCTTGATGGAATCATCCTAACCCATGAGGTCATCCACCCCCTAAAAATCTCCAAAAAACCGGGTATGCTCCTCAAAATTTATCTTTCCAAAGCTTTTGACAACTCGGTTGGAATTATATCAAGCAAGTCCTCCTTGCCTTTGGTTTCAGCCAAATCTAGGTTTGATGGATAATGAGCCTGATATCCTCCCCTTTTCTATCCATTTTGGTCAATGGCATTCCTTCAGCAACCTTCAATCCCTCTAGAGGTATAAGACAAGGAGATCCTCTCTCGCCCTTCCTCTTTATTATTATGACTGAGGGCCTAGGCCGCTTGATTAAAAGCTCCATCCAATCGCGTACCCCTCAAGGAATTCCTCTCCACAATCTCCCTCCCATCTCTCACCAGAAATTTGTGGATGATAATATGATAATGGGATACCCCTCAGTCCAGGGAGCTCGCTCCCTCAAAACTTTGCTCGACTGTTTCTCTGAAGCCTCCAGTACAGATGTCAACTCTGAAAAATCTCAAATATTCTTCTTTAACATGCCCCTTATCACACAACGCAACATCACTCACATTCTGGGCTTCACCATAGCCTCTCTGCCTTCCAAATACCTAGGAGCCCCTCTCACAGATTCATCTATCAATCATACCTCCTGGAGAGAGCTACTGGATCAAATGGAAACCAAACTGTCTAACTAGACCCACCGCTACCTCAACTTATTTGGACGTATGGTTCTCATCAAAGTTGTCCTTCAGGCTCTACTCATTTACCTCTTCTCCGTTCTAGTGGCACCAAAATGGGTCCTCAAAGCTATGCGCAACTTGAAAATAACATTTCATTGGGGGGGAGCTAAAGATAAAAACAAATGGGCACTAGTCAACTGGAAAGAAGTATGTTCCCTGAAAGCGCAAGAAGGACTAGGTCTGAGAGATCCTGAGCACAACAACATCATCATGGGAGCTAGCATATGGTGGAAATGGGTATCCAACCCTCACACACACTAGGAAACCCTATGGGCAGCCAAATATACAGGGAATTGACCCAAAGAGGACCTAATCATATTCAACATTGATCCAGGAGGATCCCAAATTTGGAATGCTGCCAGCCACCAAAAAAAGTTGATCCAAACCCGTAGCTTTTGGGAATTGCGTAGTAGCACTCAAGCCAGACTCTGGGAGGATTCTTGGCAGCAATTGCCCAGTCTATCCTCAATTTTTCCTAGACCCCTCTGGAGCACAGTACTATAGGCATGGCATCAAAATTGTGTCCAAGTCTTCTGGACCAATGAAATAACTCAAGGATACGGGACCTAGCTTCGCACAGATAGATGAAAAGCATACTGGAACAACGAGAAACACAGAGACATTTGGGACGAATTAACGAGTAAAATAAGAATCTAAGCCCAGCAGGGACCCGAAATTCTAAGATGGGGCCATACTCCAAGTGGCAACTACTCCACCAAGGAAGCCTATAATCTCTTACAACAGTCGAACCCTGATCCCACCAATCAAACATGGATGAAGATATGGTCTGCCAAGCTCTAGCCCAAAGTAGCTACCTTTTTATGTTTGCTCAGCAAACGATGCATCCTCACATGGGAGAATATTTTGAAATGGGGCTTTGTGGGACCCTCAAGATGCCCACTCTGCCAGAATTACTATGAAACCATAGATCATTTGTTGGACCTCTGCCCCATATCCAACACCCTATGGGACAGAACTGAAATTTTATGCAGAAGATCCAATCGAGACAGGGGTAACATCATGAATACCATCAACAAATGGCCGGATAAACCCTATTCCAATAACCTCCTAAATCGACTCTGGCAGTTGTTTCCAAGCCTACTTATATGGAATATTTGGAAAGAAAGAAACAACAAGATCTTTAAAGACAAGGCTTCCAATCGAGAGCAAATATGGGCCAGGCTACATAATAACCTTGTAGAAACTCTTGCTATGACTCATTGGGGTAAGGAAGTCCTCCTGAAAACTATTTTTGAATGCAATATTTGGAACCACTGGCACATAAGCATCAACACCCCTCCGGACAACCTCTCCATGAAAGCCACAAGGACCAGCGCACCTGAACATTGGGACCCCCCTCCAGCCGAATTATTCAAATGAAATTTCGATGGAACCTCCAAAGGCAACCTAGGGAATGTTGGTTTTGGGGGTATCTTCAAAGACTCCCAAGGTAAACCCCTACTGGCCTTCTATGGAAACTTGGGGTGAAACAGCAACAATTCCGCGGAGTTGGAGGGGCTCATCCAAGGTATCTCCAAAGCCATTGAGTTCAACTTTTTTTCCATTAGAAATGGAGGGAGACTCGCAAATCATCACTCAGGAAGCCACCCGTATTCTTCATGGCTCCCCCCCCCCCCCCACCCCCTCAAAGGTCTCCACAAGTTGTAGGCTCGCTAATTGGCTCAACCTCCTGGAACAGTTGCTACAGAATCACAGGGCAATCACATTTCACCATGTGCGCAGAAAATAAAACACTGTTGTGGATATCCTAGCCAACAAAGGCATGGAAAGTCACACAATGTTGCACTACTCTAACTTCTCTCAGATTGAGGATGATTCCTTGTGCACGGAATGCCAAACTCTCATCCAAAAGGATCATCCCTCCCCGGATGCGGGTGACAAGACGTGCATGTATGAAATCGTTTCTTCTCACGCACATGTTGATAAAGACCTGCACCGCCAGATTTTACCTGGTGTGGAACCTCCCCTCCGCAATCATTTACATGAGCTCCATGATGCATCTGATCTACTTCCATACCCTGAATCACATGCCACTCCGTGAGAACTATCGCAGCCTGCACCTGCGAGCGTGTCACAATAATGCACAGCATATGCACTTGTGCCACAAGTCTTCAAAAGGCGAGGTCACTCCTCATTGTGTTATCCTCATGTTGCTCCTATTGGTCTCTAGAGCCCTCCCTGCCCCCTTAGCTATTATGTTGCTGCCCCAGTCTCTTCGAGTGCTCCACTAGTTGTGCGTCCTCCCTCCTGCGCGCCTCCATAGTAATGCTAGGCCGTCGTGCACCCACTCTGCGGCACACCTCCCAGGCTATGCTTTCCCCCCTGAATTTCCCTGCCTTCACAAATCCTCTTGGTTGTGCACATTCAGTGGCAGGCCCCCTCGCTGCGCCCCCCCACCTGCGCAACCCCCCCCCCCCTACTGCACAGTGCTCAATTGCGCACATACCTGCCCCACCTCTCTGTTGAGCACTCCCCTGAAGAGAAAGTCTATGTTCATGAACCGGACCCCACCCCTTTCTTGCTTCCCCCCCCCCCCCCAATGGCTCTGCGCCAGCGCCAAAGGACCATCAGGGGAGGCCAAAGAGGCACACTCCCGGGTTATCAACAAGGTCAAGACAATCGTTTGGAATCCTTCAAGGGATCCTCTTCTAGTATCCATAACAGGGAGGCATCACAGCACCCTACGCGCACCCAGGAGGAGGTTTCCCCAGCTTAGGAGACTCAGAGGGGTAGAAGGGGACCTAGGAAATCCACCATCACACACCCGGAGCAACCCACTCCTCGCAAATCCGAGCCTCTTCCGATACAAGAGGTCGCGAGGGAAGATACCGATGTGTGGATTATGGACTCGGAGGGTGTTTGGACGCGTGTATCGGATGCTAAGTACCCAGTCGCTCCCATTCTATGTGCACTTGCTTCAAAGCTCCTACGCTTGCCTATTGCTGAGGAGGAGGCCATAGCACAGGATTACGGTTGTCACATCGAGGAGGAGGACCCTGTCACTGAGGATAATGTAGGAACACCATGATTGCGAGGCTGCTCGGCTCTTTTCAGTTTTCTAGTTATTTCAGTGCATATTATAGAACTTTTTCTTTTTCATGTGTCACGGCACACCTTGTAATTTTTTACTGTCTGAAGCTACTACAGGGTTGGTTTCCTCCCAGGAGGCAGGCCCATACCTGCGCTACTCTGAAAGCAATGAAGGCTGGGATTGGATAAGCGCAGCTTACCATCTCAGTCCGTCGCCTATGTAATGTTTTTCTTGGATTTAATATAGTTTAACCTAACTAATCAAAAACAAAAATATTGAGGTATGTCAAGATACCAAAACACCGGAGTTGGAAATGAACTTTTTATAAAAAAATTTGAGTATGGCAGAGCTCTCTATGATAAATTGTCAACAAACGTGGAATGGTGTGAAAGTAACACATGGATAAGGGATACCACATGGCAGCCACTTGGCCTATATGAATTTTGATGTGGCCCTTAAGGATTAGATATTCAAATGTGCATAACTTGTGCATGTAACTCAAAATGAAATGAAATTTATATCATTGGAAAGTTCTTGATGAGCAAAAGGCAATGGTGATATTAGAAATGTGATTTGAGGTGATCGAAAAAAAAGAGAAAATTTGATAACCCCATCTTCATAATAAACCTTGAAGGTCATGTATAGTTATGCCCCACATCCCTAATACGACGATAGGGGGTTGGGTGTGCTAGAAGTTATAAAATTTGAAATGCATGTAAATATTTTACTTTTTCCAATTTAATAAAGTTTTGGGATAGACTAAGGTAGTATTGTCGAAAGGAGATATGATATCACAAGTGAGGAAAGGTTTGGGGTTCTAAGGGAATCTTGCATGCCTAAACCCCTATGTTACCTTTCTATTGGTTTTTCTAATTTACCCTTTACATTTTTTAAAGCATAGTCCATTGTTAAATTTTGGGAATTTTGAGAGTGGAAGAGACCATGACCTCAATTCAATCCATCATCTCATGTTTTCTTGGAAATATGCTCCTTGTAATCATGGATACGTGTCCCCCATCTCAGTAACCTAATTCAATTTGAGAAAAGAATTCTTAGTTTACATGGGAGGGCATTCATTCACTCAATCACTCATGGGAGAATAAATTTGAATAGAGAGGGGAGAGAATTCTTCAAGAAGGAGAGTTCTTGAGGAAGGAAGTTGAATTGTAATAGAAAAGAACAATAAAATTCCTATTATAGCTTAGAAAATATCAACATATACCTTTCTATGCACATACTTATGAACAATAGAAGGAAAATACTTTTGAGGGACTATTTTGAACAAAGAAGGAAGTTCTCCTTATGTTGTTTGTGTAGGTATTGTGAGTACCGGATAGTTGCTCTGTTTATAATAAACTTAGCAATTAAAAGAATGAGATTTATGTTGGATCCTAAAGATATCACTCTAAACATTTCTATGCACATACTAAAGAACATTAGAGGGAGAGCACTTTGGAGGGACTACTAAGTAAAGACATAATAGATCCTTGTGTTGTATGTGTAGGCATTGTAGGTGGTAGATTTCTCTGTCTTTAGGAATCCTTACAACAAGATAACTAGTTGAGAAATTTTCTTGGATGAGTTAAACACTAGTTTCCCTAAGTTTTTCTTATAATTCCTCTTTGCCATGGTGGTAGCGTCGCATGGCAAAGGGGAGGGCTATTGTGGAAATATCAAGTGCAACAGAACCTGAGGTTGGGTGTAAAATGTTTTAGCCTTGGTTAGTTTCGTGGATTTAGATCTCAATAACAAATAGTCTTTTTACTATTTTTCTTTAGTTGTTCTGATTGTGCATATTGTTAATGTTCATTGTTTTGAATTATGAAGAATTCTTCTTATAGCTTTGTTGTTGATGGTATTGGAAAGTAAAATTATGTATGCCATTTATTATCTATAGATGAAATTTTTATAATCGATTATGTGTGTTTTTATTATTCTTGCATATTTGTTGGGAAGTGAGATATGAGTCAATGTTCTACTTTAAATCTTGTTTCTATTAGGAAATTTATGGTTAGGCTCAATAATGTTTCTTGGGTAAATTTTGAAGGCATGCATTCCTTGTGGCATTGAAAAGGATATATGTGTTTATCATATGTATTTAGTCCTATGAAGAATGCATCTTGCCTTGTAGAATGAGAATTTGTTGTCTTTTATTTTTGGTTACACAATCTTTTAATAGAATGCTAAGTCTGATAATGAAAGGGTGTTGAATGGACCAATGAGAATGAGTTGGCTAGATGTCTAAGAACTTGATTTCTGTTTAAAGTAAAAGGCTTAACATTTCTTCAATTTTAAATGTAGCATTGAATGAATTTTGATGTATCAAACGAGTAAAATCTATGTGCAATACAAGTTGTATCACATGGAATAATAAATGTTGTGATATAATGTGTACCACATGGAATAAATATTCCATGTGATATAATGTGTACCACATGGAATAAATATTCCATGTGATACAATGATTTGTCCCCAAGAGTAAAAGACTTCATAACTTAGTCTATTTTTAAGAAACTTTTGGTAGATTTTGTTTGATTTTTGAATCTAGTATGTCATAGAAGCTTTGATACCATGTTAAGTTTTGATTGCAAGAACATATGAATATAATTTTGAAAAAGAAACAACCATAGAAATTGCAAGCTTGAGAAAAAAGAGAAACAAGAGAGAATAAAAGACCAATATTTATATCTAAGAGACAAAGAGACCAATTCAAATTATGAGACCAAGAGACAAATGAACATGTGTTAGACTCGGAGAGAGGAACAATGTGCACTAGGTGTAGTTCCTTAGTGCATGTACATGTAAGCAAAAATAAACTGCCCTAATGTTTCAGTTAAGTAGCCCAAGAATGGTGTGTGTTAGTAAAATATGGAGTTAAATCCATAAATAGAGTTAGGTAGCCCAAAATAGAGTGAGAACTCAAGCAAGCATAACTAACCAAGTGAAGTGCACTTTCACTCCTAGAAAGTAAGGTCTAACCCCTTCTCAAAAGCATACTTATTCTTAAAAAAAGAAAATTTAGCGAATGGTAGCTTATAAGTCATGGTTTTGGCAACCCTTAGTATTTTCCCATGGTATCACATATTAAGCATGTGAAGGAAAATTAACATAACTATAAACTGTTGAAATACAACTAGACTCCAAAAATAGGACTTAGGATAAAGTGTATCTAGGAACAAAAGGATGAGTGGATAAGATGAACTCCAAGGATAGGAAGGGAAGTGTGCACTTATCAAGGATTTTATCACATAGCTAAGCGATTGTGTTCTATATGCCATGTTGATGCCTAGTCACTAGCATGTGTCATCCTAAATGCACTACTTGTTAAAAAAGACCTACTATAAATATGGTGCTTGCTTAAAATAGATGTGCTATAAATAAACATATAGTAAATAGAAATCCTCCTAAACAATGGAAAATGTAGGAGAATGTGCATGTACACCAATAGACTTCACTTATCACAAGAAAATATCTCCATTTGGTGCAATGTATTGCACCAAGATATATTTTTGGTGCTACACATTGCACAAAAAGAAAATGTGGATGTGCAATACATTGCATGAGAAGATAATTTCAAGTTGCAACAAAAGAAGGAAGACTTAAGATAACTTGAAAAAAATTGAAATATATATATATATATATATATGACTTGCAATGTGATCTATTGCACAAAATATTGTTCTGGTGCAATACATCACACACAAAGATAAGTTTTAGATGTGATAAAGGGAGGAGGAAGTTTGCACAAGGAAAAAGATCTTGTGCGATGTTTCACGCAAGATAAAAAAACTTCATGTGCCGTATCACACCAAAGAAAATTTTGATAATGTGATATGTTATAGGAAAGGAAAATGCCAGTTATGATAAAGGGGAGTGAGCTAAATGTTGCATAGAAAATAAATAAGTGTGATATAAGGTGCATCACACCAAAAAAATTCCTTGGGTGATATAAGGTGTATCACATTAGATAGATTTATTTTGTGGCACAAGGTATGCCATAGGAAAATATTTTTCAAGTGTGATATACCGCATATCACATGCAACATAAAATCTTTACATGTTATTTTTCTTTATTTATTCATTTAAAAAAAATAGTGCTAAAGGGAGTTTTCATAAGAAGAATGTTCTAATCTTCCATTTACAAAGCCATGAAAGAAAGCCATGATCCTTTCTGAGTGAGTTTTGGTTGGAAAATTTACAGTCTTTGGTCTAATCCAAAAGTTGTGGGAGCAAATGTGGTAGAGAATTGGTCTCAAAGCTAAAAGGAAAAGAAACTCTACTCACCTTTGTTCCCAATTATTATGTCTTTATGTTTTTAAATAGGGAGGATACATATGTGATTTTCAAGTATTGGCCATACTTCATGGGTTTGAAGGGAATGTATCTTTCCCCATGGACCCTCAATTTTAACATTGAATATGAGATCACAACAACCCTAATGAGAATAAGATTACCTTGTCTCCTACTAATTTCTTGGTATGATGGTTCCGTAAAAGAGATTGGAAAAAAACTTGGTCACTATCTAGATAGAGCATAAACCCAAAGGGAATATATATTATTATGCAAGAATATGCATAGAGGTCGATTTCGAGAAGGGGCTCCTAGAAGCTTTGTAAATTAACCTAAACATGTATGTGGAGCCACCATCAAGTGCCAAATTATGAGCAAATCCCATTCAAGTGCAATGATTATCATGTTCACGGACATTTTGCTAAAAATTGCCCAAAAAACCAGGAAGAGGTGCCTCCTTCAAAGTTGTATTCAAAGGAGGAAACTGAGTTCAATATGATTCTAAGTAAGCAGAAGAATTTTCAACAAAAGGGGCCATCCTAACCAAAGTCATTACAAGAGGATCCACCGTCATCAAGCAACAAGTTTGAATCTCAACCATGTAATTTGTTGCTTATGAAGCATGAATGAATGTTTGATTGGGATGTCAGACAACAATTGGCTTTCCTTCTATTAGAAGAGGGGTTAGAGAAAGCATGAGATTTAAAAAAAACCGTTATGTATTTACCTTTGTAATCAGTTTGTTAGAATGTATCCATGTACCTAGTAAATTGGCATAAGAAAACCCTATAGGAAAATTCATCTTCTCTCCCTACTATCCTATGAGGGGAGGAAGGAAATATGCAAAATGCCCAAGTTTGCATAATACTCTATGAACTAGCATCATGTAATTTATCATAATATTAATTATGTTTTGGTTAAAATAAATGAATAAATCCGCAACCATCATAATACAATCATGCCTTTGCAATATCGTGGATATACCAACTATAAAATCTAAAGAAACAATCTCCAACTTGCTTTTAGAGATGTCATGAGGTTGGAACATACATGCAGGATGTCTATGCTCTACCTTGTTGACATTCAAGGCACTATGTAACAAATCAAATGATACCATTTTCCATCCCTATCCAAAGGAAAAAATCCTTCCATTTTAGCAAACAACATCATAAGCTTTTGATAACAATAACCTTCAAAGGTCCTTGTTCTTAGGTATATACATCCTTTCAAAAGTATCATAAGAGTTCATTTGAGTTTAGCAAGTAACCTTCATATTTAGTTTCTAGGACATTTCCTTTGTACTAACCATCTTCATAAAACGTGACTTAATCCCTGATTTGAGGGCTTTTATTGGATAAAGAGTCATATATTCTCCAATAATTGGTACCGGTGGCTACATTTATTAGAAGACTTGTAGTTTAATTTAATTTTGGACTAGGTATGTTTATTTGAGTTTGTATCAATTATTATTATTATTTGGTAGAATTATATAATTTAGTTGCATTTTATAGAAATTTTTGTGAAAATTATTAATAGCTAGATAAAATAGATAAACTTAAATTTTATAAGTAATAAATTTAATAGGGTTATAATTGTTGAAATTGAAGACAAATTTAGCAATTATTTCTTATATTTTTTACTTAACTCTTAATCCATTGTCGTAAAATCTAATTATTGAACTTTATTATAATCAAAACTCATAGTGAATACAAACTCATGTTGCAGATAAAAACAAGAAATAGATGTTACAATACTTTATTATATAAAATTCTAAATTACATAAATAATTTATATTTACTAATATAATAATTATTCATTTATTTATTTATTTATTGTTATTCATTTAGTATCTCTCTTTTAGAGTTTTATGGCTTTTTCAAATGCCAGGACTTATATTTATCACCTTTCACCATGTCTTCAACCATGTTACGATGGACCGATGAACCAACTAATAATTCCGAAACTTCAACAAAAATCTCTAAATCTGTGAACCAACTAGTAATTCCAAAACTTCAACAACAAAAATCTCTAAATATGTGGATCTTCCCCTGTAATCCACCAATCCCAACCACAAAAACCTAAACTCTATGATATTGATCCTTATCATAACTTATAAATCTGTGGACCTTCCTCCTGTAATCCACCAATCCCAACCACAAAAACCTAAACTCTATGATATTGATCCTTATCATAACTTATATATAAAGTGTTCAATAAAGCTATGAGACAAACGTACATGACAAGCTTTACATACAAAAATTGATTGTGTTATAAATTATAAAATGCGACCTGCATTATTGTATAAAATTTGGTTGTCTTACAGCTTTATGCTATTAAAAGCAAAATAACGCAACCTTTTAAGTTTTAAAATGCTTTTAACGCATATATTAAAATAAAATAATGTGATAAGTAGATTCATAATCTTGAAAAGTAAGATTCGTTAATAAGAACAGTAAAGTGAATGAGAAAAGAAACATTAAAGTCGACATTATAGAGTCCAAAAAAATGTCTTCAAAAATTATACTCGTATAAAGTAAAGTTGACAGAAGTTTGCACCCATTTAGAAAAGGATGTGGAAGTCAGCTGGCAGGTTATGTGGGCTGATGACAGTGTCATATAACATGATATGCATGTAACTAATATCAATAAGGAATGATTTCAGTAATTTAAAAGAAATAAGGTAAATGCTAAAGACAACGGGCTGTCACATGGGACCTGTTTTTCATGGTATTTGAGGTCATACATATACATAAAATTATTGACATATACAGTTAGTTAAATAAAATACAACAATTAAAGTTAGGGTAAAGATAAAATGTTACAGTGCATTAAAGAATCACTTCACACAAAATACTTGCTTTCTAGATCCTGTTACCTTTCCATGTTAGTATGCTCTAAAAGTATGTTTGTCTTTTCTTGTTGTCACTGTTTATGTGCTTTAGAGGTTACTTTGGGGTTTTCCTCTATATTGCATTTTTTAATTGCAAGCATATTAAATTAAACAGAGCATTATTTCTTTCTGTTTGACGATTCTATTCCTCATCACCTTCTCCCTTCTAGTGTAAATAATTTGATGACAAAAGATAGTATGTTAATTAAAAACTAATGGAGGTCGAGAGAATTGTGTTTCTGAACCTACATGGAAAAGAGAATAGAATGGGGATCCTGTCAGCACAGTTTGGCACCTACCTTGTGGTAGGCCACTACGGAGACAATAAGCTGTCTTAAAAGCCTCTCATTGTTTTGTAATATAATATTGGTACCTACAGAGCTCATTGGAATCTGATGGAAGAGCAAGGACTGAATCTAAATTCTAATTATAGTAGATCAAAGCTCTGATTAGAAACTCAAGGAATAGATTAGAGTAAAATTTTATTGAGCATCCAGAAGGGCAATTGATCTAGAGGATGAAAAGCTTAAATCTCAATGTAGCAATCCTATCTCATTGAAGCAAAGTAAGAAAATCCGAAAGCTAAAAAGAAGAGAAAAGCAAGGAAGATGCTATCCCATATGCAGGCGTCAATGGAGGTGTTGCTCAACTAATCTGGACATAGCCCTTAAGAAGGGTCACTTACTCCAGTGGGGTTGACTCACAACATCTTGTCTCTCAGGCACATCATATTTGCTGCTAATCTTGTGCCATTTCTTTGTGAATCCTGGAGTGCTGCATCCGAGCTGATGCATTTCCTCCAGAAAGTAATATTTGGGTAGTTAGTTAAGGATAGGGTGTATCGTACTGGCCTTGAAAATAGATGCTGTGTGGTGTGCCTTGAACCTCAAACAGTTAAGCATTTTCCATGGGATTGAAAGGTTGCCAGAGCATTTTAAGTATGGATTGCTGAGTACCGTGTGCTCTTTGTTTCCCCTCTTCGTTAGAAAGGGATGTTTTCGGGGACAAATGATGATCTGCAGACAAGAAAAGAATCTTCAGGATGTATCAGACTAATAGGCACTTATGGAAACAACTATGTCATGCAACCCTTATGAGACAACTACACTGTTCAATTTGGGCAAAGTTTCAACAGTTAGATCAGAGTTAGCGATGCAGATCTCAGCGACGATTGACAATTTTAGGAAACATAGAGATACTCTTGAGATCTGAGCCAGAGTGCACATACTAGTTCTCCTTGCTTACGTGGGGCTGGGGAACCTGTGTAACACCCGTTTGGTTACATAAATTAAATGCATTTGCATTGTTGGGTAATCCATGCATTTTCTAAAATTAAAAAACTAAACCCCTATTACAGGATTTTACGACTGCGATAACTAAAAATACAAGTGATTATCAAGAACGTGTAACCTTTCTTTCCATTCAAGCCATGTTTAACCAAATTTGTCAAATAATATATGGAAGACATGGAATTTAAGTCACAAGATAGGTCACTGAATATTTCAAGACACTAATAATTTAGCTGAAACTCGAAATTTTACCAATCTATCAACTGGTAAAGCAACATCAATAAGCTGACCCCGAGCATATTAATAGTACGATACTTACAAATAAGAATCAAAGGTTGCCAGTGAGGCTAACTAATCAATATCGGGAATTTAGGGTCTAACATAAGGTAGCCCGATTTGACTGGAAGCCTACAGGGACAAGAGGAGTATAGCAGTTGTCAGTTGCAAGGTAAAATCAAACGCATTGCTTCTAAACAAATCTCTCCTGATAATGAGACTTCGTTCTAGGCAAAATCTAAAGCATGCAAGTACTGCGAATTCATTTTCACTGCTGAAATAGCGTATCATTACCATGTTCAAGGTGAATTCATGACTAAATTACCTGTAGGTCACATCCATTTCAGGCATAGGTTGACTAACATGCAAACCAAACAAAAGAAAGAGCTTTTGCCAGCACCATCACAATAGAGAAAGTTCATAATAGACAATAAAATAAGCACATGCAGAAGCAAAACTTTGTGAGAAGCAGCAATTACACAAACCAGACCAGCATGAAACATCAAATGATAGCCTTCAATTGGAAGCATTGCATTCTTCACAAAGATATCTGTGCCACAAGTAACAGGAACACACGCAAATCTTAGTAACACTGCAAAACTTTGCCCCCGAAAAATACAAGGTGCCTTTATTATTAAATTTGAAGAAACAAATTGTGTTATAAGATAAAGGTCAGTACACAATCCTTAAAATCCATGTTAATGCTGAACGAGAGACTCAGTTCTAACTTCTTTGCACATTCTTCAACGATTCCATTTTAGGGTTCATAAATGATCAAACCAGTTTAAGTAAATACCATGGTATCCAAATGATTGGGGGAAGGATTTTTCAATTTTTTTTCTTGGATGTGCATCCTTTCTGTGCAAAAACAATTGAGAACATAACACTTCTAATAACAATTCAAATGTGCAAATGCCTCAAATCGAGGCCTTCATTCTATCACCACAAAATGAAATGTAGAATGGATTTGGCTAGCTTAGTCGAGGTGGCTGAATTTGTCTCAACCTCTCCACAACTTGCCGCATTAAAGGTCTAATTGAAAGTGATTCTCCAGTACACATAACAGCAAGGTGAAGTGCTTCAAGTAAATCATCATGAGGCCCTACATCCCATAAACCTTCGGTGTAAAGTTCACGTGCTCGCCCTTCTCGAAGAAGCATACATGCCCAGGCAACAATGTTGAATCCATTGCCATAGCTGGAAAATGAGGGATCTAAAGCCTTTTTGCCAGAAAGTAATTCCAGCAGCACCACTCCATAGCTGTAAACATCTGCCTTGTCTGAGACTCGGCATGTCATAGCATACTCTGGAGCAAGGTACCCAAATGTCCCTGCTACATCAGTTGTTGCATGGGTCTCAGAGGCTCCAAGAAGCCTAGCTAGACCAAAGTCAGAAAGAAAGGCATTGAGGTCATTATCCAGTAGAATGTTGCTGGGCTTGATATCCCGATGAAGCACACGGGGAACACATTCATCATGAAGATAAGCCAAAGCCTTGGCAATGTCCAATGCAATCTTGTGAAGTATATACCAATCAACTTTCCTAGTTGACGTTTCATGAATGAAGCTTTCCAAGTTACCTCCAGGCAAATAGTTGTAAATGAGAAACATCTCTGAGTCACTGGCATGGTAGCCTATCAGTGTCACAAGGTTTGGATGGCGTATTCTTCCAAGTGTTCTAATCTCTGTATCAAACTGCTGAATCCCCTGAAACTTACCAACGGAAAGTCTCTTCACTGCGACGAACAATCCTGAAGCCAACTCAGCCTTATAAGTTGCGCCAAAACCACCATTTCCAATCAAATTTCCCACACTAAAGTTTCCCGTAGCCCTTACCACTTTCTCATAGGATAATTGAATCCCTATGTTGTTAAACGTCACAACTTCCTTTCGCCCTGATCGGGGACCTGGTGGCTTGGGAATGCAGCGCCTTATATACATTATAATAATAATAAAAACTACAACCAAAAATGTTATAACAGAAGCTGAAGTAATAGCTGCAATCTCAAGAGAATTAGAATCTGAAGGAACCTTCCTTGGTCCACCTGTGGTAGCATGCGGAGAGGATGCATATGGAAGAAGCCCACGTGTTTGTTCTGGTTGCTGTGATGGAGATGATGCAGAATTACAAGGGTGAACAAAATGATTACCTTTGAAACTATCACAGTTCAATGTTGCTCCCATCTTTGGTATTTCTCCAGACAAATTGTTGAATGAGAAGTTGAACTTTGTGAGGGATGACAAATTTGCGAAGTCCTCAGGAATCTGCCCTGAGAAACTATTCTGTTGAAGGTAAAGGGTTTTAAGCTGCCTCAAGTTGACTAAACCTTCCGGAATTTTTTCAGAAAAAGCATTTGAAGAAAGGTCCAATAGCATAAGGGAAGCCATTTCCCCCAGTTCTCCTGGAATCGCCCCCGTAAGTTTGTTTTCTGCCAAATTTAGATACTTCAGGTCTTTCAACTGTTTCAACTGAGATGGAATGCTTCCTTGCAGATCATTTACACTCATATCTAGGTATGATAATGATGCTATATTCCCAAGGGTGGATGGTATTGATCCTTTAATTTGATTATGTGAAGCCTCTAAGAACTTCAATGATTTGCAATTCCCTAGTACCTCTGCAGGAATTTCACCTGATATCTGATTGCCACTGAAATTCAGGGCAAAGCTCCGAAATCTCAGACATGAAGCAAAAAGGGAGTTAGACATGTTCCCTGTAAGTTGGTTGTCATTTAATAATAATCCATAAGATGGTTGTTCTTTCATCAGCCCTTCATCTATTAGAGGTGGAGGAAGCAAACCAGTGAAGTTATTACTGCTGAAATCATGAAGCACCATCGGACCATCAGACAGAATGGAAGTGAATGGATTGCTTCCCCAGGAACCACACAGGAAGAGGGATGAATAAAGAGCAGCAGAGGTGACCTGAGCTTGTGAACTATCGATCAAGTCATTTACTGATAGCGGTGGCTGTTTGGGGCAGTCATAATTCGGGCGGGTTGAAATGTTGCCTGATAATTGGTTTCCACTGACATTAAAGAAAAGCATACAAGAAACTGGAAATTCAGGAATCATCCCTCTAAGTTGATTGCTGCTCAAATCAAGAAAATACAAGTTCCTGCATCTACCCAAAGCTGTAGGAATTCGACCAGTCAAAAGATTTTGACCCAAATTAAGGATCTCCAGGCTGCTACATTCACCCCAATCCTCAGGTAAGGGACCATTCAGAGTTATCTGTGGAGCCCAAATAATCTTAAGCCGGGGAAGTGTAACAAGATTGCCAGGAATAACTCCTCGAAAAAAGTTGAACTCTCCTTTGTCACTATTTGATAGGCCGCTGGTAGGATCAGAATCAGTATAATTTCTGCCAGGAGTGTAGTCCAGCTGATTTGAGAGCACAAGTACGGAAAGCTCAAGGCAATTGCCCAACTCCTTGGGAATCTCATGAGTGAGGGAGTTCCTTGAAACATCTAGCGTTTCAAGCATGGAAAGTTTGCCAATCTCTGGTGGGATACCTCCCTCTAAAATATTTGAAAACAGGGAAATAGAACGAAGTCTAGAACAATTCCCCAGCTGTGGAGGAATTTCACCAGTCAACAAGTTGCTCGATAGATGGAAATACTCCAGGGATTGGCAGCTTCTCAGTAGATCTGCTTCTATCGTTTCAGAGAGTTGATTGAACGATAAAGATAAGAATTTCAGCTCCAGAAGATCCCCAAGACTTGGGGGAATTGACCCATTTAGCATGTTTCCTGCTAGATTTAATATTTGTAATTTGTGACATCTGCCAAGCTCCGTAGGAATGCTTCCAGTAAAGGAATTATACCCAAGATTGAGCACACGTAAAGAACTCAATTCCTTTAATTCCGACAGAATTTGGCCAGTAAAAGAATTGTCCTGAAGTTCAAGTACTTCCAGAGCCCTTAGTTTTGCGATCTCTCTTGGAATCTCTCCAGAGATTGCATTATAAGGCAGCGATAAAATGCGCAACTCTGTCAAATTTCCAACAAACGGAGACAATTTACCTGTAAGCCTGCAGGCCACCTGATTGCCTCCCTGGTACCCAGCTGAAGAAGCCAGAATACTCCCTTTTTTAGCACAAAGTGATGAAGCAGAAGACAGGGCAGTTGGAGGAATCGACTCTGGGAAAATCCCAGATCCCGTACAGCTTGCTGAAAGTTTTATTCCAGATGTGGCAAAGTGCAAAAACCTAGAGCAGGGCTCGACAGAGCTGTTATTCCCATCCTCTGCTTCAAACGTGGAAGAGGAAAAGCCCCCTGTTTGGCAATCCAAGCTACCGCTAATGTTTAGGCGCACAACTCTTCTCAAGCCATCACATGTAACCCCACTCCATGAGCAAGGGTAGTTATCATTTTCATTCCAATCAGAAAGAACGCCAATAGGATCCTGGCTTATCGATTTCTTCAGCTCGAGCAAAGCCCTCCCATCCAGGGACAGAGACGATCCAGTGATCACAAAAGGCAATAAAAAATGCAGCAGGCAAGCAAAACCCAAACCCTTGCAAGACAGTATTCTCCCTGACTGCCGCTCTACCTCATGCATTATTAATGTCTGTCAGAGACGAAATGCAGGGGGCTCTAAGCTTAAGCTTCCTACCCAAGCCAAGCCAATAGAAGGCCACCCAAAACTCAAGGGTAACAAAATCTCAGAGCATGTAAACAACAGTGTGCAACAACAAGAGGAACAAGTTTGCAGTAATAAGAGAATAATACCAAGGTGGGATTCGAACCTGTACCGAATCGCGCTCGGGCCTGTGGGTACTCCCTCCTTCATTTCAAACAAGGCGACAACAGCGGCAGGTGAAAGCGCGTTGATGCCTTGAGACAGCCTGCGGTACCCCGCTCCCTCCCTCCCTCCAGTTTTCTGCTTATTTTCCTCCCTTTTATTTTAAAATGTTTGAAGAAATTTAATGTAAAGAATGTTGTCCAATAAATTAGTGAATATTCTACGCATGCTTTCCACTGTCATTGACTCTCCACATCATCCATGTCGGCCACTGCGTGTTCGTCACGCTACACTCCACTTCAGGTCAAGTCTTCCATTCCCCGGTCGCCTCTGCAATACATGTAGCGGCAGCCACCCCACGGGAACCTACACGTGTCCTTCGCCACCCGGAAGGATTATTTGTCGGTCAACGCAGAAGCTCGCTCTTTTCAGTGTTCAGCGCCGACGTTTGACTGGAAACTATTCCTTTATTTCTTCCTATGTGCACATTCATCTCTACACGTCCGTTACACCGCACCTCTCACCAAAATCAGTATTCTCTACTGTATACCATACCATTCGTAGTGGCATGGCATGGCATGGCATGGGACGGGGAGAATTGATTGGCAACATGTGTTTTTTCATAATTTGTAAAAGGAGAAGAGTAGACCATGTATAACTTCCTGGATTTTAGTTTTTAGTAGTGAATTATTTTATGGTTCTGGTGGTTGGTGGTTGGTAGGGTTTAATGATAATTTTTTGATGGAGGGTTTAATGATAATTTTTTCATTTTAGTTCAACTCTTATTGTGACATGATGTTTCATTGGGAGTCACTTTTGTATTGGTTATCCTTACTATGTTGACTTTTTCTTGATTCTTGGGAGAAAATAACTTCCACACTCCACTTCAACTATTATTGTGACATGATGTTCCATTGGAAGCCTCTTTTGTACTATTTATCTTGACTATGTTGACTCTTTATTGATTATTGAGAAAAAATAACCTCTTTGTTCAACTCTTATTGTGATAGGGTGCTCCATTTTGTGCTGATTACTTTGACTATGTTGACTCTAGAAAATAACAGGAAGAGTAATATCTTATGGGGAAAAAAAATTTACTTCATTGAATTGGTGTAGGATTACCAGACTATATTGACTTTTCCTTGATTTTTGCCAGAGAATAACAAGAAGAGTAATATCCTCTCAGGAAGAGTAATATCCTTTGGGAAAAAGAAAAAAAATTAACTTACTGAATTGGTGTATGATGCTCCATTGGATCTTATTGTGACATGATGCTCCATTGGAAGTCTATTTTGTATTGATTATCTTGACTATGTTGACTCTTTCTTGATTCTTACTATAAACCCTCCCAGTTCAACTCTTATTGTGACATGGTGCTCCATTTGGTACTGATTATCTTGACTATGTTAACTCTTTCTTGATTTTTGAGAGAAAATAACAGGGAGAGTAATATTCTTTGGGAAAAAAAAATTACTTCGTTGAATTGGTGTATGATTACCCTAACTATGTTGACTCTTCCTTGATTTTTGGGAGAGAATATTAGGAAGAGTAATATCCTTTGGAAAAGAAAAAAAAAATTGCTTCATTGAATTGGTGTATGATGCTCCATTGTGAGCTGCTGATTACTTCATTGAATTGGTGTATGATGCTCCTTTGGGATCTGCTGATTATCTTGACTATGTTAACTTTTCTTTTATTCTTAGGAAAATAATAGGAAGAGTAGGAAAAAAAAAATTACTTCATTGACTTGGTGTATGAAACCCTCTCATTTGTTGGATAAGGGATCCTCATTCATGGGACTTCCTTGTTTGTAAGATAGGGGATTGAGCTTGTATGATGATGGAGTGAATGGCACAATGTGTTGTTATCCCCCACCCAATTTCAAATCTCATAGGGCAACATATTTGGCCCTTTTAACAAGGCTCAAAGAATAGCGTTTCCCACCCTAGTAAAATCTTAACTCTTACTAAATCATAAAATTTGTGTAAATACACATGTTCTACCTATGTTTTTAACCATTATATTTAAAAAATATATATTATTATTAAAATTTGTTACATAATAAAATAAAGTTAATATAAATTTACATTAATTATTTAAATTAACTTGGATGGTTGAGAATTGTCATTCCATGTATTATTTGATTTTAATAATTAAAAAATATATATAAAATTAAATGAAAAATTTATAAAATATTTAATAATGATAAAAATTATACATGATATTAAATATAAAAATTATATAATATTTGATAGTATAATGTGAGTTTTTGCATTTGGTGAGAAAATTTATCATAAGTCAGTTGTCAAATGAGCAGTGAAGACAATCAAGAGCACTGGAGACAATCATCTTTGATTGTTATCTGTAAGAGCACTGGAGACAATCATCTTTGATTGTTATCTGTAAATGCAGGCAAACTCATCATCGATAATCATCTTTGACTACTATTGGCCAATGATAATATAAAGTAACTCATCATCATCTTAAATAAAAATATTTAATATTTAATAATATAAAATAAGTTATAATCATATTAAATAAAAAATATATAATATTTGATAATGTGGAATTTATATGTGGAGGATTTAGTTGCAAGGATAGGGTGTTGATTACTCGGTAACATTCATGGTGACTGGGATGTGGAATTGAGTGTGACAGTGATGACAACATTTTACATTACTAGATTTTTGGCTTCTGTGATCCATCAATAAATTAAGCAGAAATCTTTCGGTAAAAATCACATTATCATGAACAAAGTCGACGCGTTTCGCGCCACCTATATATATATGTCTTAGTTTTATGAATCGAAATGATTCTAGTGTATTATTTATTAAAAAGTAGTTGTTCGTTTTTATAAGCAATTTTGTTTTTTCCACGAGTGTTATCAAATCTCATTTATGTATTAACACTATTAAAGGAATTCAAACCTACTTTATATTAATCAACTTTAATACAAAGGAGAAAGATTTAAATTCAACCCTTCCCTTAAAGAACAATGCTTTTATAAAATTATTTAACAATGAATTAGGAAGAGTATTTCTCATATGCATTGCGAATTTAAAACAGTATCATTGGACATCCAACTAGCGAAGAATTCGAAGATATTTGATTTGTAAATGATATAGGTTTTGACATTTCCTAGGGCATTGAACAATGATCCCGCACATGTATATAAAATAAAAATGTTTATGGTGCATACTCTTTTTCTTTTTTCTTTTTCAACATTATATTAGAAGAATGAGAAAATACATTGACACGAGGTGTTGAAATACTATAAAAATATTAAAAATGTATAAAATTGATTGACAAGAAATGAAAATAATTAATATTATTAAGAATTTTAAGGGAAAAAATGATGTGGAAGAGGAAGTTATAATATTAAAATAAAAGTTGTATCAAAATTTAATTTAATAATTAGAAGAGATATATTTTGTTTATGCATTCTTTAATTATTTTATGTTACGATTGGTTTTGGTGAAAATATTTATTAAAATGTTTTTAAATATTTATTATTTAAATTATATTAAAATAAAAAACTTAAAAATTTTACAATAATAAAATAAAATTTATTTTAAATATATTAACATAATTTATTGTCGGTCTCTCTCATTATTATTAGTTTTCACTATTTATACCTTGACTTTTTACAATTTTTTTTCATTCTTCATTCATTTCTTGTCTTAAAGATGGATCCCCCTTGGGATAGACAATTGTTTTATGATACTGTGAATAATTCGGATTCTGCAAATATAATCATATAATTTTAGGTGACATTGTGATTTTTCATTGTTTAAAATGTGTTTTTGAATGCATAAATGAATTCAAAGGAGTAACAAACTCTACCACACTTGAATTATATGCCTTCATATATTCACATGTTCAAAACTAGAGGGGGTAGACCTTCATAGACTTAACAATCAAATGGTTACATAGAGGTGGGTCCCTGTTCCACAAACAAGAAGATTTCATACACCAATTTGATGTCTAGCTTGATTGTAACCTTAAAATTGGATAATAATAATAATAATATAGACTACACAATTCTAAAATTTCCAACAAAATTTACCAAAACACACTATAAAATAATAATAAACTACCACTTTCGTATATCTTTTTTTTCTATCTCTTTATTTATTGTTATTACATTTTTGTATTGTTTTAATATAGTATTATAACTTATAAAGAGAGAAAAAAAAATTACATTTATGAGAAAAGTTAAAATAAAATGGAAATTCTAAAAATATATGAAGTTACTTAAAAGAGATGAAGATTATAATAAAATTAAAAATTTTAAAATAAAATAAAAGAACAAAAATAACATGGAAAAAGATGGAGTGATTTTAAAATAAAAGTTGTGCGAAATTAATTTGATTGGACTCCTAAAAGAGATGTACGAGCATTTAGTAAGTAAATGTGTAACTTCTCACGGAAAAAAGAGGTATATGCAATATTGATAAAGTTAGAGATGATACTTGTAAAAACTCATTTTATGAAGGGAGATTCCGTTAGTTAGGATGATTAGTTATAAATAAAGAGTGGAAAATAATATGGATGAACATTCAACCAAAGGATTTGTTAGGATGATTAGTTAGAAATCAAGAGTTGAAAGTGATATAGATGGACATTAAATCTATGGGTTTTTTAATATGTTGAATATTATTATTTTTAATTAATTATGAGAGATTCCATTGATTAGATATATCATATAGTAAATGTATTTAGGTGCATTAAAAAAAGGAGTTGTTTGGTTATTGTATAATTCCAAAGAAGAAAATTTATAAAATTATTAGATATAAGCATTAAAGTAAAATGATAATAATCATTAAATTGCTACGCTTTATGGTTAGGTAAATTTTACATTTGAATATGTAACATTGAGTATGACCTCGGTGTCTTCCCCAATATATTTATACACCTTATCACTATGTCGGTGTCTTCCCCAATATATTTATACACCTTTATCACTATGTTAAATGTAGTCACGCGTTATGGGGCAAAGTTTCGCGGTTGTAAATTCATGCCCACCAATGTTTTGGCATCCAGCTAAGATATGAAGATGCTTCGCATTTATATAATGTATCATGTGTGATAATAATATAAAAAAATAATCTTTAATTCTAATGTGTAAAAAATATAATGTAATAATGTTTATTTTAATTATAATTATTTATATTTAATTTTTAAGGATAATTTGATTATAATTATTTATAAAAAATTATTAATTTAGTTTTGAAGAGTAATGAAGAATGCAATTTTATTTTTATTTTTTTTAAGATTGTTTGATTAATTTTATTTGAAATTTAGTGATGAAGGGTTGGAATTGTAGTTGTTTAAGTTAATGAATTTATATAATATGATTGTTTTAGGGTTTCAAAGTTTTATATTTAAAATATAATTAAAATTATAAATATTTATATTTTACTAATAATTATATCATTGGTGAAAATTGTTAAAGTTATATATTTAAACTTTGCTTACTAAAGTTGTAATGAGCCAAATGCGTAACTTTTTATCTCTCTTTTAAAGTTGGTTGTAAAGTCACAACTTTAACTTTCTTTATCTTTTTAAAGTCATTCTAGATCCATCTTAATTCTAGATCTATTAAGCACAAAGAGGGATCAAATCTCTCAAGGCTCAAACCTTTTTTTGAGTGCAAAATTTGAAGAAAAAATTGCACCTCTAAAAATTTGATCTCTCTCAACACTTATAAATCCAAAATTAAAATGGATCTAGCTTATATATATATAACATTGGCAAAACCATAAATTGTTAAAATCTAGAGTCCAAAAACCACCATCCATAAATTAACTTTATGATCACGATTTTACCTGAACTAATAACAATATTTATAAACATTAATTTGCTATAAACCATAAATTGTTAAAACCTAGAGTCCAAAAACTACCATCTATAAATTAACTTTATGATCGCGATTTTACCTGAACTAATAACAATATTTATAAACATTAATTTGCTATAATTTTCCAATTTTATTTTTTTTTTTATTTTAGATCATTTATATTTTATTATTTATTTTTATATTTGATGAAATCAAAATATTTACATAACAATGCATTACAACATCTTACGACTAAAAAAACATATTTAAACCAAACTAAACTTTATTGTTGAATATTATAATTTACTATATTTATCATCCATAAATTACAATTAAAAACATTATATAACATCTTTAAAAAAAAATAAAAAATAAAAATCAAACCTTTCCGTAAAAAAAATAAATAAATAAATAAAATAAAAAATCTTATCATATATATTAACTCTTAAAAACACTATCGTACATCAAATTAGGCATGGTGATAATGACTTGCAGGCATTTCATACACAGTAAAGGAGGTATAGTGCGATAAATTTGATCCTTCACCTTTCGGTTAATGTTTTGAAAAGCTCCAAACTTTAATGGGACCTTATATTGAAAGGATGTATATTCACACTCTTCATTTTATGTCTCATTTTTACGTAATCGAATTTTCACCTTTCGGTTAATGTTTTGAAAAGCTCGATACGTTAATGGGGCCTTTCGATGTGTATTCACACAATTTTATGTCTGCTTTTTACATTAATCGAATGAAAGAGGGAAAATATTAGATAGGGTTAGGTATTGGTGCGACAAGAGATTATCAAAGGCTTCGTGGCCCTTTCCACATCATAAAATGATAAAAAGGAAAATCTCCCTTTGATTAAAATATGATTTCTTTTGGAATTTGATATTATATATATTTCTTAAAGCTTTCAATATTAATTTTTAGAGAATAGTTTTTTGAAAAATTATATATATATATTTTTTACCTATAATTATAGGTAGATAATACTCTTAGTGTTAGACATATACATGGTAATGAATAACAGATGAAAGATAAGCATTGGATACTTTATTATTAACATAAATGTATATTTATATTATATTGGTGTGACTTTTGGATTCCATATTCTAAGGTATCTTGGACTCTTTTTTACTGTCTATTTCCCACACCTTAACCCTTGGCGGATTAGGTGTCTAACATTCTTTCCCTTAATCCGAAGGGGTATGTATGAGTCAAAGAAGAGAGTTGTAATACAAAACATGAAAAATATGCATAGCAACACTAGGTTGAATGTGCTCTCTGAAATGTTGACATAAGGAGGTGGTTTAAAGATGACCACCAACACTAGACCGCTTAGTGCAGTTCCTAGAACTATTTAAAATCTGGCAAGCAGGTGAGGTCTTCTACTAGAGGAAGTGCTCCTAATGCTTTGAAGAGGAAGACCTTCAACTTGGAAAAGGGAGGTATCATCATGTTGTTGTTTAAGGATGACCACCAACTCTAGAATTTTTGATGCAATTCATGGAACTCTTCCAAAGCTGGCAAGAAGTGGAAGTCTTCTGCTAGAGGAAGTGTCCCCAATTCTTTGAAGACGGAGAAGCTCAACCCCGCATAGTTGGTTTAAGATTGACCACTAACCAATGACATGATCAAAGGCATCTATGTCTCTGCCTACAACTCTGAATCTGGTATGGCAGGTTGTGACTTAGGCTCGCTTGATGTGGCTTTGAAACTTGTAAATTGATAGAAATGACTGAAAATCACACAATTACAGAAACACAATCATATTATGCACAAATGGTGTATGTGCACACACACTCATACACACTAATTACATTCAGATTAATCTATTAAATAGAGTTTCTGCGATCCAACTTATTCATAATTTAGAGAGAGAGGTTGAGAGAATTTCTCAACCATCACAAACCAACTTCTCAAATATGGAATGTAAGCATTAACTCCAATATCCCCCCTTAATGATTACATTGCATGAATTTATTGAATTCACTCATAAATAACAAAATAATCAAGCTTATCAATAGATGCTCCATCAAGTTGCCTCATAACCCTCGGAAAGGTGTAGTTGGCAAGTTGGATTTCCAAGTTCCCTTCCTCAACTCCCGAATCAAGGACCTCCCGAAGTCAATTACTGGACAGCATCCCAATCTGTCACATAACCTCATTAGGAAACCACTTCCATGTCTACCACTAATGAGGGATCCTTCCCTAGATCCGCAACTGCCATACTATTTGGACAACCATCCATATTGAGCTTCACTGCCACTTGATCTTTTCAAAAACAATTGATTACATTTTGCAATTGCTGAACTCTTAGTCATTCTATGGACGAGCTCTCATCCACCGAGATACATGGGTGCCAACCGCTGTACTCGCCAGTTATCTAGAAAAGTCGTCTAGATACAGAATGTATCTAGAATCAGTGTTACAAATTGACCTTTTTATCTAGTTTGAGATTCATCACTTAATTTACAACAAATTATAATACTAATATTTAAACTACTCGACACTACCATACCATGACAACAATTTACTACTCACAGCCCACAAAGTCACGTTCAAGCTGATTTAATTCTCATAGTGCAGAATGTCACGTCCCTGTTAATCCAATGCGGCATTTCTTACAATAGTGACCTCAACTTGAACATGATCAGGTACGCATTCAATTACCACAAGTTCTCCACTCATGTACAGACCCAAGCGTCAGTCCTTTGACAAATTTTCGATGATTTCAAAACTTCAAGCTGAAGACAATCATTTCATAGGAAGAAATCGACTCTATCACAAAAAGTTTCAATGTTAGAGGGCGAGTTACCATGTTTCTTTTACCTCTTCAACTCAAATTCCACTGCTCAGAAATCCAAGATAGCACTGAGACAAAGTATCGATCCCATACATTCATTGTCCGAGCACCAAACACACCGGGAGGCAGTGTTCTCTAACAAACAGAAATTAAAATTTCGCAGTCGATTGATTCTAGGGTAGAGAAGGCACGATCGAAATTACAAATCTCCCTCAAAATTGCATGGAGACGCAACATTCTACAGTCCGGTGTGGGTCGATGTCTGACTATGCTTATTACATTCTTAAAAAATGCAACCATGAAGAAATTGTTCTCAAAATCACTCCAGGCCGGAAGGAATTCTGCTATCAAGCTAGAAAATATAATCTAACACCTTCATTTCATTGAAAAGTAGTTTAATCCTTCAAATAGGCAAACAGAAAATTCACCTTATAACCCTCATGGTTACCAGCGACTTCACTATCATTGCATGGGAATCGAGTTTGAAATCAAGAAACCCAAGGCATTTTCTGAGAAGGCAAGAAATTCTGCGAACTTCCTTTCATGCCGTTTCCGGATGAATACCCTATGTTTGTTTCCAAGGACCAATTTAATGACTACTTGGAAGAATACGCTAAAAGATTCAATATTCACCCGCGGTTCTGCCAGTCTGTGGAGTCTACAAGCTTCTCTGAAGAGACGGGAAAATACCCCGCGTGAGAAAGCTTAATCTTCCATTTGAAAAAAATCATCACAAACCAATCCTCATCTAGAGATGTTGCAAACCGTCATAGGAAATCAATTTGCACTCTTATTCACCAAGGACTTAGACTCACAATACACAGGCCTCCGATCTTGTGCTCCGATACCATGATAGAAATTACTGAAAATCACACAATTACAGAAACACAATCATATTATGCACAAATGGTGTATGTGCACACACACTCACACACACTAATTACATTCAGATTAATCTATTAAATAGAGTTTATGAGATCCAACTTATTCCTAATTTAGAGAGAGAGGTTGAGAGACTTTCTCAACCATCACAAACCAACTTCTCAAATATGGAATGTAAGCATTAACTCCAACATAAATGACCATTATTTCCCACCCTATCGGATAAAAGGTGAGACTCAACTACAAGGCCTTTTAATATTCTAGAAGAGATTCTGACATATGACTGAAACATCTTCTTGGTTGTTGATGCCCATTGCCAAGAATCAATCCATCTAAGATGAACCTTTGTTCTTACAAGAAGCTTGTTTTAGAAGCATATATTTGAAGAATGAGTGGTTTTATGGCAGTGCTTACATGGATGAAGATCAAAACAATGATCTTTTATATGGCTAACTCGATCATGATGTTGGCATTTATCAATCTGTTGTGGTTGTTGTGGAAGAGGAGCAGAATCTGGAATAGTTGAAGGTGAACTGTCATAAAGAAATCCAACACCTTGAAATTGAATGGGCTTGGAATACTTTGGAATATGAAAGGACACATCCTTGTCATATCCAAGACCAGTTATGCGCTTGTTATGGACAAGCTCTTCCCAAGGTCAAATGATTGGCTTGGGAAGTGCAGGTTGAATTTCTACTTCTGCATGCAAATCTACTCTTAAACTAGGCACTGAATCTGAATCAACCTCAACTTTATATTCTTGTTGTTGATGGGAGTTTGTCTCAATGTTCTGAACAAATGCAAGTTCATAATGATGTCTATTTTGTTGTAGCTCTTCTTGCTAGAATTGAGATTCAAGTCGCAAAAACTCGATCTTTTCGTGTGCATCTTGTAGACATATTTGAATATCAACAAGATTGGCCTTGTTGATTTTTACTGTGTCTTCAACAGTACATTGTATCAAGATTTTGAGGAAATCTAATACTTCACCAATTAGAGCCATTTTCATCAAATCAACCTCATCAAATAGTAAAATAACGAGGAACTCAACACCAAACTCCAAACTCCAATATAATTCCAAACTCCAATATAATTCCAAACTACAATATAACACAATCAATAGCAGAGAGCATATAATGCATATATGTACCAACCAACTCACATGTAAAAATAAATTAATCTGTATGCATTACAATGCAACACAATAGATTCAACACACAACTTCTCACACAAGTATATTCACTCCCTATTGCATCATGTTTGGGCAGACCTCTGCATCAATAGCTACTACAGTTGTTGCCTTCGCCTTGACTTTCTTTCCCAACTACCCATCTTTTGCTTCACAGTTTCTCTTGAGCGGTGCAGGTTCAATGGCTTATTGTGACGTTGTTATAGGCCGAGATGATATTCGATATAGCTCTGACAATGATTTTAGGGATCCCACTTATAGTTATTCTTCTAGTGTTAAAACTTACAATATTGAATTGAAACCACTTTTCTCTGCCTTTAGCACGAAGAGACTTGAAATGACAACGTTAAGAGCTCTTGTTATGTTTTACTTACCTCTTTTGGAACCCCATATGGAGGAAGAACATGATGATGACGATAATTTTGAAGATGCACAACAAGAAAGGAAACTCGTGGATCTTGTTATTCCTTTGAATAAATCCGTGAAGCAATTTTTTCGGGAGATTGATATGCTTACAACAATATGGGTGCTTGAAAGACTTGTTGTGCACTCTGTTTGTCAGTGAATTACATGTTTCTCAGCGAATGACATGTGCTTGAAAGGTGCCCCGCAGCACTGCAGGTGAAGTGGAAGGGTCGCGTTGTGGCGTGTAAGAGGGCTTTCTTTGTCATCAACTCTCCGGAATATTGTTGCACCGGCTCATACGGGAATCCCCAGACGTGCAAGCCCAATATATATTCGAGATTGTTCAAGATTGCGTGCTCCAAATCTTATAGCTACAGTAGGGTGTCGAGATGACAGTCGGAAGGAGAAACCTCTGGAAAAACAAGTGTGTGCAGCAATGTCATGTGAGGAGGACGATCATTGGACGATGTGAGCAACTGACTGTTCGGGGACTGACTATGGTAATGTATCAACTTTTTCGCTGCGCCACTAGAATATGGTGGTATATGGGCCAAGGTAGAGTGGTATCCCTGGAAACTGCACCACGATTATTAGAGAGGGATTTGAAACAATTATGTTAACTGAGAGAAGGTTGAGAGAGTTGTGTAGTCGGTGTCGAGAGGTTGAGAATACTAGAGTAATCAACACAGTGCCACTAACCAATGCATGGACTGTGCCGAGAGCCAACTGCGTAGCACTATGATTATAATGGTGTATGCGTGGAGTGGTGTATGGGTGGCCGCAGGTAGAGAGAGGAGGCCCGAGGGGCATTTATCATACCAATTCAATGTCGACTGTATGATGCCAATAACGGTAGAGGAGGAAGATTGGCCTCAAAGGTTGAGTATGCAGGGTGTAGCAACAATAATGGAACCACTGGGCATCCAAGGGACCGTGACGGTTATGTATGAGTTCCACGAGCACTATGAGAAGAAACAAGACGAGGAGGAGGTTGAAGATTTAACAAGACTCGACGTTACAATTCAAAATGGTTGTTACACCATGAATCCATGACACCAGTTTTAGCTCTTCGTTATGGATTTTCCATTACAACCAGATGTTAAGTATAACCATTGTATATATATAACTGCTTGTGTAGATATCAAAAAACACAGAATCGATTTCTTGTAAAAAAAAATCACAACATGCCCTCGATTTGGTGATTTCTAGACAAATAATTGAAATGTGATCTTAAAAAAGTGCAGCCATTCCCATTTATTCTTGTTGATGTCGTTTGATACCATTGTGGCACTCAAGGTGTTCAATACCACAATGCACATACATAAGAGATTAAACTATTCAACAACACAATATAAATAAACCAAAGCACTGATATTTAATGCATAAAGACGTTTAACCTCCTAGGATTTCAAACAATGCACAATTCATCCAATCAACACACACATATACCAAACTCGTATGCAGTGTTGCAGGTGATGGACCTCTAAATTAGACATAAATTAAGGCCTATCTAACTTTTCTTAGGCACATCTACCTTCCTTATGCACATGAAAATATATATTAAATCTCTCCTTCTGCACTTAATAATGTTTTCTTATGTTTTAATTTGTTCTTAGGAAGGTTTAAAGGTAATTGCATATTTGTGCCTAATATTGGTTATTTTTGTAGAATATTTGGCAGATTATGGGCAGATTTGGAGAAGGAAATAATTTAGGGACTTGCTCCCTGCCATTGGAAGATCAAGATTGGAGAATAAATGAGCACAATATTAAGAAATTATGGAGAAATATTGGAGAGATTCAAGGGGGTTGTCCACCCTCCTTAACTATCAAAGGAAGCTAAGCAAAATGAAGATGAAATGCACTCAATCTATGGTTTACTTGGAGTCAAAGTGGACTCAATCACTATTTTCTAGGGAGTTATTGGTAGCTTCCCTTGAGGATAAATAAAGCTAATCAAGAGATAATGAGGGCCAGGTCGGTGCGGTCAATTGTGTTCCATTCGATGCTAGTCCATTCCATTCCATTTCCTTTCCATTCCATCCCATGCCATTCATTCGATCCTATCAGCCTTTTGTTGTTTAAAGACCTTCGGGGTGTAATAAGACTATATTTTTTGTAATGAAATGAGTAGGCAGATGTTGCTTTACTGATCTAGTTTCAGGGAGCGAGGCTCGTGGGTTAGGGTCCAATCCACGTGCCTCAGCTTCTCTGCTATTTTCATTATTTCCTCTCTGTCATTTAGCTAGTTTTGTTTATATCATTTAGTTAGTTCTGCTTCTGATAGTTTCATTGTTGTTTAATTTTTTTCTTTCAGTTTGTTGTTGTAGTTCTTCATTTTCTTATGAGAGTAATATAGTAGAGGAAAAATTTTAAATTTGTGGTCAAGCCTTCCCCTCTCATCTCTGTCAATATAGTTCGAGCAGGGTGGACCTTCCCGCAAACAAAAAAATCTTTTATGTTTATGATTCATTGCTTCTTAGATTAGAGTAGAGTGCAATAACAATTTCAGTCTTTCTTCCACTATGTTATCACACATTTTTTTTGTTTTTCCGTGCATGAATCCATCGGTTTGTTTGCAGGGATCAGTTTTAAAGTTCCGGAGAAGTTCCCCCTCGCCTTCCTGCTTCATTTTCCATCTCTGTTTTCATGCTTCCAAACACCTCTGTTACGCTCTATTCCCTCATTCTTCTTTTATTGCAGTTGTCACCTTTTTTATTCACAAAACGCTTGAAAAACCATCAAAGTTTGACCTCCACCTTTCCTCCTCGAAATTCCCGCTATCGCATATCACATATCGCACTGCCAGCCCTCTATCGCAACTTCGCCATCACACTTCTCAAATCATTCCGCTCCAAATAATTTTTGCGCTATAATAAAGTTTTGATAAGGTTTAAACCCCCTCTTTCCACTCCTAAGCCTTGTTTCACATGTTTATCTCTCCATTAGCACCTTTAGCCCTTTCTTCTCCAAGTTGCAAATCAACACTTTTTTAATTAGAATTAAGTCATGGATAGCTTAGTTGCATGGATAGAAGCATGATAGATAAAGCATAAGATAAGTAGGGTGTGTTTAGTCGATTGGCCAAGTTAAGTGTGGTTTAAATTAGTTTATTTTCTGCCATTTCTTTTCAGCAAGCTAAATTAGTTTCCTTTCTTGTTATTTCTTTTCAGCAATCTAGTTTAGTTTCCCTTCTGTCATTTTCTGCAATTTATTTTACTTTCATTGAAGTGTGATGGACTTCACTGAGAACCCCTAAAAGTAGCACCCTTTCGTAGAGCAGAAGAGGATGACATGAGTAGAATGCATCTGCTATGTATATAACATTGTCACCTCCAAGTTTGTACGAACCCTCGGTTGATAAAGTAAGGTAGGGCAGCCCCTGGTATTTGTAGCACTCTTGGTGCAATACCAGGGCTCACCAGCAGGTTTGAATGGCAGAGGAGCGGCAAACATAATGACAGACTTAAAATAGCAAGAGCAAAGCAGAGCACAGTACTGACAAGGCACTCATAGCAACATAAAATGATATGTCAGTGCTAGTAGGAAAATAATGGCATTTCTGAGCAGCGCATGTAGGATTTAGAACAGAGGAGGAGTGCTCAGATCCACAAAGACCACAAAATAAGTGGCTCACCCAAAACTCACCCACTCTGATACCATGTTAGACACACACATGGTAATGAACAACACATGAAAGATAAGCATTGGATACCTTATTACTAACATAGATGTACATTTATATTACATTGTTGTGACTCTTGGATCCCATATTCCAAGGTCTCTTGGAATCCCCTTGACTGCCTATTTCCCACACCTTAACCCTTAGCGGATTAAGTGTACAACACTTTAAATAAGGTATTTTAGGTCCAATGACCTAGTGATAGTAAAATAATGGCAATTGATGACAACAAACATCATCATTGATATTGATAACAATATGTTAATGTTGGTGATGAGCAATTGAGTTATCAATTAGTATGAAGATTATATTTTTATTTGTGTTGATGATTGTGAAGACCACATCGATGTCTGCATATGCAAAATGTATTGTTGATGTCAATGGCATTCTATACTATAGGATGTCAACATCGACTGCAACACCACTTCATCAACATCAACCAAATGAAACTAGTTTGTCAATTCTTATGGTGTGTTGCATGTTTTGTAACTATTACAACTACTTCACTAGATTTTTTGGTTATATGAAGCCATTATTATGACCAAGTAGGGTTGAGATTAGAGAGTTGTATATATAGATCCTTGTGAGTTATTACACCTCCTCCTCTCCTTTCTTATTTATGTGTTTGAATATTGTCATGTTTATGTTGTTGCTTGTATTTTTAATATAATGATGCTTGCTTGTTTAGTAGCAATTACTTTCTATAGATAAATTCAACGTATAACTTTCTTAGATTATTATATATTCCCATAATACTACATTGGTTTCATTTTTAGTGGTAACCTATCCAAGATTTGGAAGAAGAACTATAAAAAAGGAGTAAGAGTACACTTTGTTGATGGGTGAAAGAGAGATAAGGGAGTGATAGAACTAGAAGCTTGGGCATTGCATCAAAAAATACATAAAAATAAATAGCTTGCCCTTGGCACTAGAAAAAGCAAGGACTTCTAGAGAACCTCAAAACAAATTCCTTGAAGGAATCCTAAAAGTGATCAAGAACTTTAGCAACGAATGAGAATTCTCCAACAAGAAGGTTTTCTAATCACACATGAGAAATGTTATTGGAAGGAAAAACCCTTAAAGTGGTGAGATAAAATCTTGGATGACTACTATGAAGACTAGAGAGTGGAAGAAAGAGTCTCCGTACAGAATGTAAAATACACAATTTACATCAATTTGCATGAAAGATTATTTTTCATCATACCCACGCTATTTCATGGACTCTTAATAGAGAAGAGTGTAATCCACATTGTTGATAAAAGGACCCCCTTTTACTAATTCATTCCGGGAAGCATGCTAAAAAAAATAAAATATCCTTCTTAATTTATAGAGTACTCAAGCAAAGAATTTTAAGAAGTAAGATCACACAATTTGAGCCAGAATTTATCATTATATGATTCTCATTTATTTTGGCACTTTACAAGTGGAAAATTTTGAGAGAGGGCCCATTTGAGGGGCAGGTTTGACTTTGGTGATTTGGTGTGTAGAGACTTCTAGAGCCCATTTAGGAACTTAAACAACCATTTTTGGGGTCAAATTTGCAAACAAAGTGTCTACCCTCTCGACATTGTTTTAAACATTGAGTTTTTCAACATCATGAAAACTACCTTGATCAAACTTTGTGTGAAGAAGTTACTCCTCCAACAAGTTGACCTATCATGTTGACCACCATGAAACCGAGTGGATGTCACATTAGCTTCCACTACTGGCACATGTGGATATCATCAAGTGTGTGTGAAAAATTCCAAATCTACTCAACAGAATTCCTACTAGAGTAAATCTGATTTACTTCTCCTAATTGTTTATTTAACTTAACAAGTTATTTTCTGAATAAATCATGAAAACATTGAAGTAAATACACCACATCTTGGACAATTATGTAGATAAAGTACTGAAGAATATGAAACCAATCAGAAAAAGGACACATAAAATTTTCGGAAAAATGTCCCCGAAAAAATCCAATGCAGGAAAATCGGTGCAACATCTCTTGAGGATTTTACTGTTATGTATATCTCTGAATACAAACTAGGGTGCCAATGTTGCTCACCCAATAGAGAAAATCCTCAGAAGAAGTACCTCTATCCGGACACAGATATTATGGTTGATCCAGAAACTAGATGAAGAAACCCCACAGGTGACTACGCAGTCCCCAGTGCTGCTAAGTGATGGCTACAGCAAACTAGACTGCGCCACCTTGTCCAGGAGCCGTGTC
Organism: Pinus albicaulis; assembly: GCA_034641835.2. NCBI lineage: Eukaryota > Viridiplantae > Streptophyta > Pinopsida > Pinales > Pinaceae > Pinus > Pinus albicaulis. Next base: position 383,420,765 of record CM076574.1, read on the forward strand.
ACCCTCTCTGTGAGCCTTCCCAGCTCAGAAATCAAAATTATAGATGGCTTTTTGATCTTCCCCATAGAAACCCCAACACAACTCTCTAAGTGAATGCATCACCCAATCTGGCTTTGCGTCCCTCTGCGTGAGCCCTACTATCTCTGTGTCACCCATCCTGGGCCTCTGCTACCCCTCTTTGCTATTGTATTTTTGAACTTGGATGAAAATCCCACTCTCAAACTTCCCCTCACTGCACTTCAAGCTCACTCTGAAATTCTTAGCAAACTGTGCCCCATAATTTTGACTTAGCTCAAGTGCTGCTACTCTGTGTTTTTCTCCAACTAACCCCAAGCCTTCCTTTAATACTTTTCTAGTTGAAAAATCAACGATCGTGATCTAATATCTAATCGACGGTTAATATTAGAAAATATTTTATCCTCGTCACTTAGAACATTCTCACCCACATGTTTAAATTAATTCACTTTAATTATTTAATTTCCTTAAGTTAGACTTAGGTTCTCCATTAAAATAATTAATTATTTGAATAACTTAAGCTACGAGTGGAATTTCTCTAAATGATTTTTGGGTCTTGGAGATCTCATGTGTTTTAGCCCCTCCACAAAGTTTCATAGCTAGAGCACATCTGATGCTACCCAAAAATCAACACTCCCTCCTAGCAAGGAATGTGCTCTAGCAATACTTCAACCTGAAGCATCTCCCTGATCCACGACATTGCTCTTTTGTTCTCCTGATGCTCGACTACTTCCCTTCACCCACTGCGTTGTTGCCTTCTGTACTGTTGCCCATGTCACTACCATTGACATTGCCTCATCTATACTGCAACTCCCTCTAAAAATGTTGCATCATGCTACCCATAGGACTGCCTGATCCAAGTGTATATTGGTGGCCACCTGCCTATTCCATTTGGGCCCCCACCATTGTTTCTTTCAATTTTTTAGTTTCCTTAATTATAGCACACTTTACTATTTTTAGCAGCTTTTCGGGTCTTGAACTTCTGGAGCCGTTTTGAGGCCCTAAATGACATTTTTTGGGAAAACTGGGCAACATGAAATTTCCTTAATGTTTCTCACATCAAAATTTATAGTCCTCGGATAGATATTTCTAACGAGGTATTGTGCGTGTCAAAAGGATATTTTATTCCAAAGTTACGTCCCTGGGAAGTTGATGTACCAATTTACCCAAACGGGGCCCATATTTTTGGCGCTTCATCTCCTAGGGTTAGGTTTTTGGATGTTTAGGGTTTTCCATTGTTTCTCAACAATAAATAGGCCTTCGAGCCTCATTGAAACACATTTCAAAGGCTTGTAGCCGCCACATCTCTTCTTAGAGATAAGCTACCATAGCCCTAACCAGTTTATTTCCATTATGTCTGTAAGCATATTTATGTTATTTGATATTAATGAAATGAAATTTTATTTCCGCTGCATCTTTGTGTTTATGTTTATTTCTATATATTATTGTGTTCTTGCATAAATCCGAATCAATGGCATCAAAGCAGTCTTCTCTTTATCTTATTTTATTTGCATGTCCCCAACAAGGTCAGGGTATAAGGAGTTAGGGCTCGATCTGGTTGAACCCTTGCAAGATCAGCCTCGCAAACTCCGAAGACCTCCCATGGTGGAAGAAAATAAATATGAGGGAGCAAGAGATCCTATCAAAATATTGCTCGAGGAGGCCCTCGAGAAACAGAGGAACACGATGATGGATAACTTTGCCCAGATCCTTCAATGGTTGCCCACCGGTGATGCATCTACATCCAACAACCACTTTGGAGGCGCCATTTCTTTCAAGGTACATGTCAACTTCAATATTCCTATATTGTAAGGCTAGATAGATGCTGACATCATAGATAGATGGTTGAATTTGCTGGAAGGGTATTTCTCGGTCCATGATTTCTCCGACCGAGAAAAGGTTACTTTTTCACTCCTCAAAAACCACCCCCCATGTCAAAGACTGGTGGGAAAACTACTATGAGAACAAGGACGAGAGGGAACCCTCTATGTTCTTGGTTTCATCCACTTGGAATTTTTTCTGAGATGGCATCAAGTTACAATATTACCCCGTGGGGAGCTATGAGGAAAAGTATATCCAATGGACCACACCGCGACAGTAAAGGGATCAATATGTACACAAACTGGCGAATTTGTTCCATACCCTGCACACAAAGTTGGGCATTAAAGATTCAGAGAGACATTTGGTGCTCTAGTACGACAACTGTTTGCACAGATACATTCAGGAGGAAATGGAGTTCCTCGACATTACCTCGCTTGACACAACATATCGCTATGCTACCAAGATTGATCCGGATTTATGCAGGAATGCAATAAAATACAGAAATAGACATAAACACAGAGATGCAACGAAAATAATGCTTCATTTCATTAATATAAAATAACATAAATATGCTTACAGACATTATGGAAATAAAATAGCTATGGGGTTGGTAGCTTATCTCTGAGAAGCGATGTGGCCGTTGTTAGTGTCAATATTTGCATACTTCCACCTTGAGGGATCAAAACACATTTGCATGTGCATCTTAGGTGTCCCATAATGAATAAATTTTTTATCATTCTGTTAGGTCATGACATAAATTTTCTCTGCTGGTGGTTGTCCTTGTCAAATAAATTTTTTCTCCCTCCAAGATTCATATTGTTGACTCATATCTCATTCAAAATTAGGTCAAAAAGCAGTCTCATTAGGTCATTAGGTTTTTGCATTTTTCAAGGTCACTCCTCCATTCTGATGAGTTCAACATATATATGAGAGGGATTTAACAATATCATCATGATGGTTTTCTTATACTTCAAAGGTTGTATTTTTAGTTTGAAGACTTTTTTTTTTATCAAAATTCCATTTTGATAGAAAAGTCACTTATGTAATTTATTTTTTATTTTTTCAAATGTAATTTTATGCTATTATATGTAATAATTTTATCCCAAAGCTATCAAAGCAATCATGCCAAGCCACAATGAGTAAAAGAAAAAGCCAACTGCATGACTTCAACAACCTGCAATGCAAAAAGTGTCAAAGAGTATCAGTGACAAAGGAAAAGGACTTCAAACATTAGAAAAGTGGGTATTCAAAGTTAAATCAAATTCCACTTGGCTATACAGCCCATCAAACATTTCAAACAAGCTATTGTTACATTTCAAAGTATCAGGAGTATTCAACAAAGAGGAATTTCTGAGTTTTTTGAGCGAAATTGGGCAAAATTTCTTGGAGTTGCGCATTCAAAAACTTGGCGCTGCGCGTTTACACCGGTTTTGCGCGCATGCGTAGTGGTTATGTGCCCTTTCCAAAATATTTCTATGTAATTTTTGAAGGCGTTATGTGCCTTCCTGGAGGTGCTGCGCGTTTGGACAAGCATTGTGCGCTCACATAGTGGCGATGCGCGCTTAGATAGGGAAGATTGCTGAGTGTTCTAGCAATCCAAATAACTTCAAAACTACTTCAAACTTTGACTAATTCCTCCAAGAAGCCCTAAAAGTGGTAAGTACATATCATATACCCATTTCTAAGCTATTTGGTGATTCTTGAATGCATTAAAGTAAAACCCTAATGAAACCCTAATTACAAGTTTGTGATCACTATCTATACACTCGTTTCATCCTCCTAAAATAATATCAGTCGTAGGCAGGGTAATTTCATTGATCTAGGGTTTTCATTGATCTAGTTTGTCCCTTCACTTATTTCCTACACTCATTCCCTTCATCTTTCAAAGCTAGCCATATCATCCCCTTCCCCTCATCTCATTTCACTCTTACGCTAGGGTTTCACAAATCAAAATTTGAAAATGTCTGAAGAAGAGGATAGTGGTGTTGGTGAGGAACAAATGCCAAGAAGAAATGACCATAAGGGAGGGAAAATAAACTGGTTTGAACCCATCACTATGAGAGAAATTATTTCCTCTCCTCCCACTGTCTCTTGCTTTAAACATGTGGGTTGTTTTGAGTTTTGTGAGAGAGTACAACAAGTCCAAAATCACCCGGAGTTAACAATATTATTCATCACCAATCTACATGACAAGCAGGTCACTCTTGCTGGGGTTACTTTTGAGATGTCCACCAATGCCATTGCAGCTGTTACAGGGATTCCTAGTGAGAGAGAGAGGTGGTTTAAACAAGAAAACCTGGATATGAGTTATTTTGAACCATACCTCAAACCTAGGTACAAAGATCACAAGAAGTCCATTTTCCCTTTTTCTCATCTCCTTGACCAGTATGTGCCCATGTTGAAGATAATCATGAAATACTTCACTTGTGAGGGAAGGTTTTCCCAACTCTACTCATACCATATCCGTATCCTCATGCATTTCACTAGAGTTAGAATGCTTCACTTACCTTATTATCTTTTCTGCAACATTGACAAAATGGCCTACATTGTGCAAAAGAGGGATTACAATCAGAAAATGCAAAGTCTGTTTCATAATTCACTCATCAAAATGTTGTTCATGCATCAACTTCAGCAGAAAAAAAATTTCATGGGATGCATTCATTACAAATGAGGTTTTCACTACCCCACCTAGCCATCATGAGCGGGATATTCCTTCATCATATCATCCTCCCGTATCCACTTGTCCATCACATCCCGCTGTTCATACATCACCACCCACTCACATCCATTCACATCATGTTGATCCTACCTCATCACCTTTCTATAACTTGTCACCACCACATCATGATACCGGAGCATCAAGCAACAAAAGGGACATTGAGGCAACTTTCATTAAAATGACTAATATTGAGCCATTTCCCATGACATATAAGAGAGGCCATAAGAATTTTTTTTCTTCACATGGTGTGAAAGGGGCCATGCCTTCTTCATCAACAAAACAGGTAGACAAGGGCAAGGAAAAGGCTACAGAGCCTATCATTGTTGAGCAGGAGGACAAACATGAAACTGAGCAGGAGTTTCAATTGATTGACCTTGATGATGAGGATGAGGTTAGAATCACCAATGCATTGATCAGAGGAAATAAGGCCAAGATTAGTGAGCTTCAAGCTAATATTGATAGAGCAAGGTACGTGATTGACTTTCTTGAGCTAGAGAATCAACAACTGAAGACTAAGAAAACCACCAGTGAAGTCAAGACAATAAGAGCTCAGAGAGAGGCAGGAAAGGCCAAGGCCTTGCTGGAGGAAATCTTGGGCAGATGTGATGATAGTGATGATGAGAAAGATTAGATTCTGAGACAGATACCGAGGAAAATTGGGCTAAAGAAGGCTTTAGCTTGGGAAAGGTAAAAGGAGGTTGAATTGGTAGAGCTGCTTACTCCAAGTAAGCTGCTTGCCATAGAGATTAGAAGAGACAGAGAGTCTTGGCTTGAGAGAGAAAATTTCCATCTGGAGGGCCTACTAGAGAAGGCAAAGAAAGACATTGACATTCAGAGGAAGATGGCAAAACACTATGCCATTAGAAACATGATTGCAAGGGCCAAGCTCAAACAAGCCCATGCAAAGATTCGGGATTTGACAGAGTCAAAAGAGAAAGAGAAGTTGAACATTCTTACTGAGGTGTCCCTCTAGGCCTCCAACCCTTGATCAGTAAGAAAATTCCAATTTTAGCACACCTTGTGCAAATTTTGATTTTTTTGACAGTTTAGCATGCATAAAATTGGCTAAATGCATAGTGCCACTGGAGCTATGCTCCTTTTTCGGACATCCAAATGGAAAATGGTCAGCATCCTCATGTTCATAATGATGAATACATCAACCTCAGAAAGTTTCAAAATATTTTGAGGATAACTTATCCCTCAAAGAGGCAAAAAACCACCAAAAAATCATGTTTCTGCCCTATTTTTGGTATCGGCGTTGCACATTTACAAGTCTTGGGAGAACGGATTTTTGATAGGGAAAATGGACACTATTTTGGAAAGTGAAAAACTATTTGGAAACTAGACTCAAAGACCTTTCCAATGAGCTATCATGAGCTGATTTGGACAAGGGGAAGGACTCTAAAAGTGGCTTACCAAACAAGTCAATTTTTCTGTCATGGCGCTGCACGTTTACCAGGGAATTTACAGTTTCACCAGTTTTAGTAAATTTTGAAATTTCACCTCTATTTTACTTTTTAATTGGGTAAATTAGAAAGTTACCAATGTAAATGTCATATTTTACTTTTACATAACGTAGATACATTAGGTAAATCATTAGTTTGAAGAAAAATGTATCTATTCCTAAAGATAGGAATGAGTCACTTTCCTCGTCATAGACTCTAGCTATTAGTTCAACTTTTGATGTAACAACTCCCTCACCTTATGGATTCGACCCCTGAGGATGAGAGGAAGTGGTTTTGAGGTCTATAAGGTGTAGTTTTCTAGTCTTGGTAATGGTTGGCATCAGTTGGAGAGATTGTATTGATCAAGTATCATTTTGGCTTGGACATTAATGGAAAATTGCAGCTATTTTCTTGGGATCTCGGTGGTATGGGTTTTAGACATTGTTTCTTCTCTGTTATTGATTTGTTAGAATGTATTGTTAATTCATAAACCATTTCACATCTATAATATACTTGATTTCAATTTTGAAAGACAAAATTCATATTTATTTATGCTCTGTTTTGGGAAATTCAGTATAATGTGTTCATTTTCTTCAGTTTAGGGAAAATACATTTCAGATGCTTTCCTTAGCTCCTCACCAGTATTTTCATCTCATTTAATCCGCTTTAAATGTTAAACCTTTTACCTACCTTGCCCCATCAAACATAATGCAATTTCATTCCCTTGACCCTGATCTATTCCCTTTGACCTAATATTGTTTAGTGAACCCAACCCTAAAATCAAAATCAAAACCCCATGTATTCTTTAGCTAGCCTAAAATATTTTACATCCAGCCCTCTTGGCTATGATTCCATCGAGAGATCCCTCTCTGATTTGGTAGGGCTAGATACCAAGTCCAAAGTTTGGTTTGAGGTTACCTCAAGATTTCCTTCTTCAGCCTGCGGATCAATCTGAGTGATAACATTTTGGTGACTCCACTGGAGAAGAAAATAGTAAGATCATATCAACCCCAGTAATAAGTTTTCATTGAAATTCTTAAACTTTTGGATGACAAGTTTTAGAGTTTATTCAAAGGTTGAATTGAAAATTTTGTTAAGTGCATATTTGTTTTTAAAATTGGACATATTGGCTTCTCGAAGATACACCAGATCCAATCCTGATCCGAATCCTCCTACTATTGTTAGTGATCCTTAGAACATTGGAAGAAAATTTAAAGGTTTTGTTGAGACTTCTACTTCAACTAGAAATCAATAAGAAAGAAGTTCCATTCCTAGAGCTCATTCATTTCTCGAAGGGTTAGAAAATTTGCAAGATATTGAATTTGATGTAAATTTTGAGCATAGTTTATTCCGGAGTAAATCTTTGAGTTAGATTGATGAGACAGTTGTTGATTCCTCCATTTCCTTCCATAGTCCTGTTGAAGATTAGTTTTCACATTCTCAATTAGGGTTTCAATCAAGGTCTCAATCAACAACACAATTTTTACAATCTCTTAAATATTTGCAGAACTACTCTTCGCAAGTAAGTACTTGGCTGGCAAGCAGACCTCAGAAAATATCCCTCTTCCCCCTCCTTCTTCCTCATCCGCTATTCACACTACTCAGTCAGGGACAAGTCTTCCTTTGATCACATCAGGTATCCAAATCCTTGTTGTTCATCCTCCACCTCCACCTCTAGTCATGGCTGCAAGATATGCCCCCCTTGTTCTCCCTCAAAATCTGGGTCAAATGCCCGCAGATTATCAAACAAAAATCCCTTTGTTTGATGATACTCACCCTATAACAACTCAAAAACATGTAGATAAGATGAATGACTCTTTTGATCTGCATGAAGTTGATATAGATGATGTGAAGATGAGGTTGTTTGCACAAAGCGTGGGAGGAGAAGTAAGAAAATGGTTCAGAGCTCTACCAGCATGCACTATTGATACCCTAGAAGTTTTGTGTCGTCAGTTTGTAGAAAGGTAAGAAGTAAAGAAGAATCCTCTTCAAATCTTGTTTGAATATGAAAACATCAAAAGGAATGTTGGTGAGTTTGTTCAAGATTATTATGTAAGATTTAATACAATGTATAATGCTCTTCCTGTACATATGAAACCACCGAAGGGTATGGTTTTGGTCAAATTTCCGGATGGATTTGATGTTGATATGGCATATCAGTTACGTGAACGTGATCCTACAACTTTAGCAAACATGCAGAAGAATGTTGTAAGTGTGGAATCGAATTTGCTGGCTAGAAGAGTAAGGATGAGATCAGAAAATAGGGTGACTATCATAGAGGAGACATCCACTTCAGATAAAAAAATGGATTCATTACTCTGGACTATGGAGAAGATGGTTGACATATTGTCTATTTCAAAGAGACCTGAACCACAGATCCAGAATCCAAATTTCAGAGGACGGGAGCAGCAGTTGAGAATCAAGCAAAGAGAACATAAAGCACCTGACTAAACAACACAACACCAACAACAGATAAGGACCCCATTGCAACAGAATTATGTCCAAGAAGAAGAGGAAGAAGATGAAGATCCAATGATTGAAACAAATCATTTCTTTACAGCAAATGGATTACCCATGTTCTTGACTGAAGATGATGAGTATACTAAAAATTCTGGATTCTCCAAAAGATGAAGATTATATCTTAGTAAATGATGATGATTTGGAGACTGAATCAGATGATTACCAATGTGGATATATGAATGCTTTGAGTGCACAACAGAAACAATATTCTTTGAGGAGCTGAGATGTACCTGTAAATCCTATTCAGAAAAGGAAAGAAGTCCAATCAAAGAATGATCTTCCGAAAAAGGGTAAAGAGCATGTGGATTAGAATCATAGCAACATCAATCATCCATCAGCAAGCTTAGCTACTAAAGAGAAATATACTCAGAAGAAAGAAATTGTGGCAAGGGATCTAAATCTTAGAAGAGATACTGCCGTCAAAGAGGTAGATAAAGTCAAAACCTTTAATTTAGAAAATGAAATAGCTAAATTGAAAGTGTCCATTCCTTTGACAGAGTTAGTAAAGAATAATCATTATAGAGATTAGGTGTCTAAAATGTTGCTGGTTGATCCTTTGTCCGATATGGTTAATGTTGAAGATGACCATCCTGAGCTCATTTTCGGTCTAGCTATAGATGGTAAATTAAGAGAGAGTGAAGTTCCTCCTTTTTATTTAAGCCTTAGAATGCATGAGTACATACTTCATAATACTATGCTTGATTTCGATGCCTCTCACAATTTGATACCTAAGGCTATTATGGAAAATTTAGGCATGGATATCACCTGACCTTATCATTATTTGTATTCATTTGATTTTGGTAGAGTTAGTTGCATTGGTCTCATTAAAGATTTAGTGTTTTCCTTAGATCATATTCCAGCTAAGAATATTTTGATGGATGTGGTGGTGGCTGATATAGCACCTCAGTTCGGAATGCTACTGTCTAGATCATGGGGAACCAAACTCAAAGGTACTTTACAACTTGAATTCCCTTATGCTACTATTCCTATTTTCAGGCAATTGAGAAAATTGTATCGGGAAAAGAAAATGAAGTATATGATAACTAGTAAGGAGAAGCCTATCAATCATCTGATACAAGCTGTACATACAGATCTAGAATCTTTTATTTTTTATAATGATGGTGATTTGAATGATTTAAATAATCAATTAGTAATATCAGAAGATATTCTAGAAGTTTCAGAAAGTTTTAGAGCAGTTTTGGATAAGGAAAAAGAAGTGGTGACTTCAGAAGTGATGACCTCTGAAGTGGTGATTTCTTCCGAGTAGCCTCCTAAAAAACAAAAAATTAGTACAAAACAACAAAATGAGGTCACTTTCCCAAGTAAAACAAAACCAAAAGTTGGGTTTCAACATCTAGAAGATGAAAAGGGTTTATGGAGCATGGATTTCGATGGTGCTTTGGGTAAGGAAGGTGCAGGTCTTGGTATTTGGATCCGAAGTCCAATTGGTAAGTCAGGTGGAATTCCAAGTATTGTTAGAGAATTCTCTTATAAATTGGCTTTTGACTGTTCTAATAATGAAGCGGAGTATGAAGCTTTGATTACAGGTCTTAAAATTTTGAAGAAACTTGGTGCAAAACGAATTTCTGTTTATGGTGATTTTGAGCTTGTCATAAAGCAGGTGAAAGGAGAGTATCAAGCAAAGCATCCACGGATGAGAGCTAATAGAAATGCAGTTTTGGATGTTCTAAAAATGTTTCCTGAGTATACATTAACAACAATGTGAAGAACTCATAACATCATTGTAGATTCTCTTGCTACAATAGCAAGTAATCTTAAAATTCCGATGAACTCTAGTAATGAATTTGAAATTCATATCAAACATAGACCTATTGTTCCGGATAATTTAAGGTACTGGTAAGTTTTTTGGGATGACAAAGAAATAAATAGATTTTTGCAGAATGAAGGAAAATTCAAAGATGCTTTTATTGATGATGTTTGTGATGTTGATGATCAAGAGATAGAAGCCCGTCAGATGAATGTTTTGCAGCTGAAAGATAATGTTATTCCTAGAGGTCTGATACCTTTAGAAGATTTGTTCGATCAGGATGATGTGGTTAGGAAACCAACATTGACTCCTACAGAAAAGGGTGTGGAAGATGTGAACATTGGAAAAGCAGACAAGCCCAAGATGGTTAAGTTGTCTAAGACATTGTCTCCTGAGGAAAAAGATAAGTACATAAAATTGTTATCTAAATTTTTTGATATTTTTGCATGGGATTATGTGTTAGTATGAATCTTGATTCGAGGTGTACGAAAAAATACCACTTTAGCTGCGCATAACAAACAACCCTAACAACATAAATGACTGCTAATATCTTCAGATCTGTAGTTAGATGATCAAGACAAATGCTGCAAAAATCTAGATCTATGCATTAGAAGACATTAAATAGTAGAAAAATAAGATTTACTCCATAGATCCAATAGACAAGACAAGAATATATCCAATGAAATTTTATATTAAGGGCACTTGGGAGGAAAACACAAAGAGGGTGTTCCCTGTTCTCCTCAATGGAATGGGTTCTTGTAAGTCCTCAGCGCTTCAGATTTAGAATTCCTCTCTCTTGCTAGTGTAGAAAACCCAGACAAAAATGGAAAAATATGGCTATGATAATGGATCAATAACCAGACCAAGAGTTGAGATCCAAAGTGATCTTGAGGCAACAAAAGGTGACAAAGGAATGGGAAAACCTTTCTATTTATAACAAAATATTGAGTTAGTCTAGATATTGGTGCATAGTTAAAATATTATTAACCAAATCAAGATCCAACTTTTATGGAATATTTTATTATATTTGTTGGAGGGAAAAGGAATTTGACTTGGATCAAATCCCTTTATTTGTAAATAATAAATAAATAAATGATTTATTTATCATTTTAAGGATGTGGTTGAGTAACAATCAAATAAATAAATGATTTATTTATTATTTTAAGGATATGGTTAAGTAATAATAAATAAATAAATGATTTATCTATTATTTTAAGGATATGGTTGAGTAATAATCAAATAAATAATGATTTATTTAATCATCTAAGGGAGATTTAGTCATATTTAACAAAGAATATTATTTAAGTAATGTTTAAATAATTATTATTAGAAAATAATAAGATAAATAATGATTTATCTTGATTAATTTCCTTGTTTTGGGTTAAATATAACCAAGAATATTAATTAAACTGTTGTTTAACTAATTATTCTTTGAGGAAAACCAAACAAATATGAATTTATTTAATGTTTCCCCGTGGTGTTTCCTGTTTAGACCATAAACAACTTAATAAAGGTGGTTTACTAAGTTATTTTTCATAGTGAATGCAATTTTACTTGGGATAAAATTGGTCTTACTTGGTGTACTTGGGTCCATCTAATAACAATGGATTAGATGACCAAAAAATGGTGTAACAGATTTCCCCCCAGCATGCGAGCGTTAGGAGCTAATCGTATGACCGAAGTACATTGTATGAAATCAATCACTAGACAACAACGGGGAAGTCAAAGAGAGAGGATTGTAAGGTAAACCAAAGTTTTGAAAGAACTAGACCCTGAGGAGGTGACTTGCATGTGCGACAAGTCTTTTTGATGAGTGAGTACCTGCTATAGGCGGCGGAGGAGGCATACCTATGCTCGCCGAGGCAATACTACAAACAATAAGGCGCCCGGAAAACCACAGAACGCATAATGCTGGCATAAACATGAGCCAGATAAATAACACGATAATGAATCCCACATACATATTGTGCCTGGGATAACAGCCAAGACTTGTACAATGATATCTAAGTACATGAGATATAAATGCAACCTATATGCCCTTGAAAACAGGAAAGGGCTCTAAAAATCTGACTGATACATGCAAACAAAAAGGCGCTGCAAGCGGCTGAGGCCGACATCATCAAATGTATGGAGCTACATCGAAGGTTATAATGAAGCGGTCATTCGAGTGTGTGGGGGGCTACTTGTAGGGCCACCCCCTCATGAGGGCTGAGACATCTCACACACACCTGGGAATCATCGATTTCACCTGCTGCATCACTGAACCATCAAGTATACAGATCTCGATCATGCTGAAAGGAGCTGGAGTTGAGAAGAAATCAAGTCACAGGGCAATAAGGAGTCTCTTTGTTAGAAAATTAAATATTATGGAGCAATGCAACATATAAAATATGCAGAAAACACAAGCACACAAAACACATAAAACCAGAGAGACACAGATATATGTGGTTCACCTAGTTTGGGCTACGTCCACCTCGAATAGCCAGTCCTTCCTTTTTATTATCCAGCAAAAATGAAGAGACACAACCTAGAGTAGATCCGCTGTAATATCCTCTGTTATCTCTCATAGTCTCCCTATCTGTTTCTCGCTTTGAGAATACACATATAATACAAAGCCGCAGTACAATACCCTCATACAAAGAGAGGGGTTGCCTTCTAGGGCAAAAAACCCTAAACTAAACATAACTTCTACTGTCAGATCATCCGCCTAATGAACGACCCAGATTTACTAGAAATTACTATACTTTTACAAGGCAATTTTACATTTGTTTTTAGCTTCGGGGGCACTGCCCCCGAAACCACCCACCAGGGGGGGCTCCATAAAGTTGTTGCCGCCCCCCTGGACCCCCCATGACAACGATTAATTTACAGGCAGCGTTGCCGCCCCATTTAAGGTACAGGGGTCCAATGCTGTGATACAAAGTAAACAAGATAATCAGGCTCCACACCCAACACTCTTTGCCTGATCTGAGGCACCGAACAAGATTGGAAGCTGGAACCAAGGTACACCTGCCCTCTAGACCTGTATTCTGGAATGAGTGGGCTGATGTCGACAGAAGGAGGCCCGCCATAGGTGAGGCAATAAGGGATCCTCAAGTAAGGAACGAGAGAAAATAGTAGAGTGACTGACAGACTGACACAAATGATGATGATGAAATGGGGGGGAATGAGTAGCGAACGAACGACTTCCCTTGTTAGAGCATAAATGGCATGAATGACCTAGCATCGATTGACGTGATATCATGAGGGATAGGGGACAGTGGGACTGAAGGCCATAATGTGTGACACGAGAGAGGAACCAAGAAATGAATGATGGAGGACTATAGCGAGATGCAAAGGGACTTGGGATAGACTCCATGAATGCAATGATGACTTCACGCTAATGCTCTAAACAAGGGTGACTTGATGGTGCTTCCACATATGTAAAGGGTCCAATGGGGACCATAAAAGCATGAGTACAAGATGGTAACTCACGACGAAAATCGACATGAGCGTGGACAAGTATGGAGGAAACATGGTGCCCCTAGTACGAGTGTTGCAAGTGAAGAAATTCGATTTTGAGAAGGGATGAAGTGGTGCTTCTTGGATGAAATGTGTCCTGGTGAGGTATTAAATCAAAAAATATAATAGATACCCATTTGAGGGCTTGGTGATATCTTTCCAATGGTATATATGGTTCGTCAAACTGAGCTACAGTTTGGTTGCAATAAGCAAAAGAAAAATCAGGGGTTTTCTTTTAATAAGGCATTTTCCTTCCAGATTCACTTATTTTCCAGTGGAGCTGTGGTGAATGTCATGAGGAGAGGAGGCCTTAAATATTGCGGCAGTTGTAGCGGATAAACCAACCACTGGAATTTGAGATCTATCAGTTGTAGGTAAGAGGCCTAATCCTACTCTTTCATTTCAGTGGATTGAAAGTTCAGGTACCCAGAGCTCATGAACAGGCCAGGTCTCACTTTTTGGGGTCCTTTCTGCGACCTGGGTAGCAGGTTCTGGGTAGAAAACTGTGACTTGTCCCAGGAAATGACCTGAACAGAGCGACCTGTCAAAAAAAGGGGTTTTCAGTGCTGTTTTTGGCTAAGATCTAGGATTTTTATGGTTGAGGAGCATAGGTGCCCCCAAGCATGTTGTGGACATGCCAAAATGTATTTAGAAAAAGGGAGATCTAAACACATTTTAATGATGTGGTGCGCCATTTGTTTTTGATATGGTTACGCAGTTTGAGAAAGGAAATAGACGATTACCAATCTCTTTTGGTACTGCATATATGAATCAAATGGACTTTAAGTTTCTAGGTTGGCATACATGGTGCTAATATCCCAAAGATAGTATTTGGGATAATGAACTAATGTTCTCCCAGAAAACCTATAGGTTGGTCAACCACAATGTCTATGAGACTAGGTTGCTAATGAAAAATGAAGGAATGCTGAGGGGTATCATTCCTAGAGTGATCTTGAAGTGATATGGGACTCTAGAAGTTCTTCCAAATGTGGAAGAATAATGGGACTAGAGTCGTTATGACTAGATTCACTAGGAGAGTGGTGAAGAACTGCTTCTCCTGGTCTCTCCAATATGGGTGCCCCCCTTACCCAAACATTAGGTGTCAATATAATGGCCACACGGTGCATGTGGTTCGAATGCATGAGTTCGATGTAAGGGGGATAGATAAAGTCAGGAGTGGTTGTTGCTTCCATAATGTCATCATTGTAATAGAATATGGGGTGACTGATGGAAGAAAGACCACTTGACGCGGCAAAACAACCTTACTCCTCATCATGAAAGGAGAGGTTCGTATGCGCATCGCCATAAGGAGTAGCGGGAGAGTGAGTAGACAGAGGATCCACCGATGTTGAGACTAGGGAGGGGGCTGAAGAGAGGTCAGGCGAAACATCAGGGGATGTCTCATCATAGACTTCCGACCAAGGCCCCGTTATCTCGACATCATAAGGGGAAAAGTTAATGGGAGCATCTGTGTCCTTGGGTGTTGCCGAAGCAAGATGCGAAAATAAGGGAGTGGGTGACTCATGGCGCTTGGCCTCGAATTTGCATAAGGCTTCTAAAGAGGAACGATACTCTTCGAGGCGAGGACACAGGTGAGTGTAATGGCCATGGAAATAACATAAAGCACAAGGGTGATTTGTGCGCAATGGTTTGAGTTTCGGGATTGAATCGGGTATAGTGACATATACCTCTGGGATATCAGATTCCGGACATGACTCGTTGACCATGGACTTGAGGTGAGGCAATTCTGGGCAAGTATGGGTGGCATGGCCGACAACATCACACAAAGCACACTAGATGGTACGATTTGGAGGCTGAGAGGGGGCAGGGTTTGTTGGGGTAGCCTTATCCTTTGATGCCTCCTTGCGAGCTTTGCCCTTCTTACCCGAAGCGATCGCAACGGGAGGTGGTTCCTGTTGAGGTGAATGAGGCACTGTTGCAGCGGGAGAAGTCATAGGGACTGGTTGAACCGGGGTCAAAGCGAGATAAGGTTTAGGTTGACCAGGCGAGGTAGTGGCTGAAGGATCAAGGTACCAGACGGGAATCCCAAGGGTCAGGTTAAGAAGAGAGAGGGTGGCCATAACAGGTATTTTGTACACTCCTGGTGGGGGAGCTAGGAACGGTATCTGACCAGAGGGGTAATGACTAGGTGGGACGGTGCCAAGATGGTTGAGGCTGGGAGGAACTGTCCTAGGAGGGTAAAGGGGGTCATGAGTACCAACTGAAGGTGAAGGGCTAGGAGAAGAAGGTTCAGAAGGCTGATTAGAGGACATCATGAAAATCTGGTAATCAGGGGAACCCGATGGAAGAGATTGAGTGGCCACCTGTCCTTCAGGTGGTTGGGTAGCCACAAATACCTATTGAGGGAAAGGATCAGTAAGCACAACCGGCTAACTAGGTGTAGGACTGGGAGGAACGGAAGTAATGGCTTGTTGTCCTCTCAATGTTGCTTGAGATTCCCATAGTTGTCGTATTTGTGGCAGAAGAGGAAAATCATGCGTATAATGACCATAAACACCACAACAAGAGCAGGGCATGTTCGTACGAAGAGGCCTATCCTGCTTGGGCCGAGTAGTGTTAGGAGCATTACCTTGATTAGGTCTAGGATTAACAGAGGTAGCTTGATTTTGATTACCTTTCCTCTTCGTTTTTGAGGTAGGAGGATTAGTCGTGCCCTGCTATGCGTACACCTGCCCCGGAGGGGGTGGTGGTTGCTGTTGCGGGCGTTGAGAAGGCAAGGGACAAGGAGGTGCTAATTCTCTAGGAGATGGAGCACCAGGATGTGGATACAGATAATAAGGAGGTTGGGTAGTAGTGTGGTAAACTGGAGGTTGGGCAAAAGGAGGAGGCATGCCGTATCGTGGATACGTGCTACCGGGAGGGGAAAAAGTGCCAGAGGAGCTGGCCCCTCCCTGAGAGAAACCATAGCCCATGGGAGGTTGAGAATACGGATTAAAGAGAGCTCCTAAGATAACGTCGGCGGCGTGAGATGCCCCCGGTGCGTTGGCACCACCAGGTCTGGGAAGATCAGGTAGGACGGTATAAACATAACCTGACTGAGCATAGATCAGGTCATATTTTAACACAATTTGGAGAGCGGATTCTTCGGTTTGAGGAAATTGTGATGCGACGTCTTTCCCGATAGGCGGTAAGAGAGTCCTAAGGAACCATTCCATGTAGACACGGTCTTCGAAAGTAGGGTCTCGACATAAGCTCCTTCTTCTTCACCATTCCTGAACATGTTCGGATAGGTGGGTCGCAGATGATTGATGGAAAGAAGTCAAGAGCTCAATACTAGTGTCGTAACGAAGGGGAAGCTGGAAATAAGACAAAAAATCCCGGGCCAGAGTTGCAAAGGTGGTATGAGAGGAAGGGGCCTGATAAACATACCACTTAGAAGCTTCACCTGTAAGCGTTCATTGGAACAACCGAAGATGAACAGAGTCATCGGTAATGGAATTAGACGAACACCACATGTTGAAAGATCAAATATGATTTGAAGGATCTTCTCTAGCAAGACGTTCAAACTTTGGGATGTCTAAAGGGAGCTTTGTGGGCATAGCAGTCCACTTAGTGTCATGGTGTATATGGTCGTTTATCAACTGGTCGAAATCGGGGAGGCTGAGGCTTGCCATGAAAGGGAGCAAGGGTGCAGCCGGGGTAGTGTCCGTTGTGGTCCCACTAGTGGTATTCCCGGCGGAGGGCCGGGGTTACCACCAGTGTTAGGTCCTACACTAGACATGGTGAAGGTGACAAGGGGAGAACCGAAGGTGGAACGAGAAGGAGAACCCAAAGGACCAGAAGAAGAGTCAGAGTGTGGACTCGGTTGAGGATTAACTTGAATCCTCTGCGGAGGAGTAAGTCTCCCTATCGGAAACTGAGGATGAAGGCCAAGAAGTATCTGGGATGAACGCCTTGGTGGCGCAATGGTGACGACACAAACACAACACAAAGGAAAAAGAGACCGACAAGGGCAAGGAGGTGCAGGATCAACAGATTACAATGTCGAAATAAGGACAGAAAGTTGCAAGATCAATATATTTCAATGTTTTAGAGTCTTTGCTTGGCGGTGTTAACCAAGCCCTTTTTTGCTTAGGGTGTGTGTGTAAAAGTGTGTAAATTTTAATTTTTAAACCCAAAAATTTGTAGAGAAAAAGAAAAAGTGTGTTGTATAGTTGTAAATAAACCTGCAAATGTCAGTATATAGGCCCGCAAAATAGAAAATAAACAACTGATAATGCACCAATCTAAACCCAAGGAGGCGGGTCTCTCAACAAATAGTCTATAGGTGAGTAAAAAAATAATTTAAACACACTAAAAAAGCTAATAGATCTAGGGTCAAGAGGGACAGAGATCTAAAAGACAAAATCTGCTGGAAAGTGGTGCAGAAAACAACAACAAATCAGAGGAAAATTGTTGTAACAAGAGGTGGAGAAAGGCTACCTCTAGGAGGGAAGCATAGTGCACCCTAAAGGAAAACCTAAACAAAGCTATATGAGGTGATTTGGATGGATAATAAGCCGATCTGAAGTGGATCTAAAGATGAGGTATTAGATCTGAAAAAATGGCTAAAGACTTTGAAATTTCAGACAACTTGCAACACCAAACACTCTTCCACAAAAAGTGGAGGGTACTGAAGCCCTAGGGGGTTAGGTTCCCACTTAGTTGATCGAAACAGAACAAGTACAAGTCCAAAACGGGCGGAGACGGAGGTCAGACAACCCTGAACAGAGGCTCAGAAAAACCCAGAAAACTTTCAGAAAAATCCCTGCAGAAAGTCTAGGTCGCAGTTTTTGGCCTTTTTTTCAGCAGAGGTCGCACTTTTTGGGTTGTAAAGTGCGCCCTAGAGGTCCAGGTCACAGGTTTTGGGCAGAAAAGTGCGACCTGCACTTTCGACACTCTCGGTGGCAGGTTTCAGAAAATTTTTTCGTCTGAGCTACGACTGATGTTTGTCACCTGCACAATGGGTCTGAAAACACGCGGAAGTTAGAATTTTTATCGTTTTAGGGTTTTATGAGTTAAAAAAACATCAATAATAAGCAAAACAAGGGGCTGAAGAGAAATCCTAGGGTTTGAAGCAGCTGGATATGCAAGGATCAGAAAAATGACAACGGTCGTAATGGTAAACCCGTGTGGAGTCACTAGTTGTTAGTATGAATCTTGATCCGAGGTGTACGAAAAAAAGACCACTTTAGTTGCGCATAACAAACAACCCTAACAACATAAATGACTGCTAATATCTTCAGATCTGTAGTTAGATGATCAAGACAAATGCTGTAAAAATCTAGATATATGCATTAAAAGACATTAAACAGTAGAAAAATAAGATTTACTCCATAGATCCAATAGACAAGACAAGAATATATCCAATGAAATTTTATATTAAGGGCACCTGGGAGGAAAACACAAGAGAGTGTTCCCTGTTCTCCTCAATGGGATGGGTTCTTGTAAGTCCTCAGCACTTCAGATTTAGAATTCCTCTCTCTTGATGGTGTAGAAAACCCAGACAAAAATGGAAAAATATCGCTATGATAATGGATCAATAGCCAGACCAAGAGTTGAGATCCAGAGTGATCTTTAGGCAACAAAAGGTGACAAATGAATGGGAAAACACTTCTATTTATAAAAAAATATTGAGTTAGTCTAGATATTGGTGCATAATTAAAATATTATTAACCAAATCAAGATCAAACTTTTATGGAATATTTTATTATATTTTTTGGAGGGAAAAGGAATTTGATTTGAGTCAAATCCCCTTATTTGTAAATAATAAATAAATAAATTATTTATTTATCATTTTAAGGATGTGATTAAGTAATAATAAATAAATAAATGATTTATTTATTATTTTAAGGATATGGTTAAGTAATAATAAATAAATAAATGATTTATTTATTGTTTTAAGGACATGGTTAAGTAATAATAAATAAATAAATGATTTATTTATTATTTTAAGGATATGGTTGAGTAATAATCAAATAAATAATGATTTATTTAATTACCTAAGGGAGATTTAGTCATATTTAACAAAGAATATTATTTAAGTAATGAATAAATAATTATTCTTAGAAAATAATAAGATAAATAATGATTTATCTTGATTAATTTCCTTG
Organism: Pinus albicaulis; assembly: GCA_034641835.2. NCBI lineage: Eukaryota > Viridiplantae > Streptophyta > Pinopsida > Pinales > Pinaceae > Pinus > Pinus albicaulis. Next base: position 383,440,667 of record CM076574.1, read on the forward strand.
TTTTGGGTTAAATGTAACCAGGAATATTAATTAAACTGTTGTTTAACTAATTATTCCTTGAGGAAAACCAAACAAATATGAATTTATTTAATGTTTCCCCATGGGGTTTTTTGTTTAGACCATAAACAACTTAATAAAGGTGGTTTACTAAGTTATTTTTCATAGTGAATGCAATTTTACTTGGGATAAAATTGGTCTTACTTGGTGTACTTGGGTCCATCTAATAACAATGGATTAGATGACCAAAAAATGGTGTAACATTATGCATATTTGAAGGTTTATGATAATAAGATTATTCAACACAATATTCCCATCAAACTTGATCAAAAACCCTTCAGGAAGAAGTTGAGAAGGATAAACCCAAGATTGTTGCCATCCATCGAGAAAGAGGTAAACCGATTGTACAAATCATGTATTATTGTGCCAATTAGGTTTTCTGATTGGATTTCAAATTTGGTGCTAGTAAGGAAAAATACCAGAGAGATAAGGTTATGCATAGATTTTCGGAATTTGAATAAAGTATCTTTAAAGGATAATTACCCCCTTCCTAAGATGGATCATGTTCTGCAAAATGTAGTTGGAGCATCATGGATGTCACTACGTGACGGTTATTCAGGTTATAATAAGATTTTGGTGCGAGAAGAAGACCAAGGTAAGACTGCTTTCACAACATCGTGGGGGACTTTTTATTATGTTAAAATTCCATTCCGACTCAAGAATGCAGGGGCTACTTTTCAGTGGGCGATGGATATAACCTTTGCTAATGAGAAGGATGTTTTATTAGTAGTGTATCTTTATGATTTGACAATATTTCTGGTTTAGATGATTAGCATTTGTATCATTTAAGAATTTTTTTTTTCAGAAATGCAAGGATTTCGGAATTTGTTTAAATCCGAAGAAGAGTCTTTTTTCCTTGGAGGAAGGAAACTCCTTGGTCACATAATTTCCAAATATGGCATTCGCATTGATCCTTATAGAGTAGAAGCCATTCAAAAGATAGAATTTCCGCGGAACAAAAAAGAAATACAAGCTTTCAATGGTAAGATGAACTTCTTACGCAGATTTGTCCCTAATTTAGTTGAGAATTTGAGAGAAATAACTAAAATGTTAAAGAAGGACAATAGTGTAAAATGGACCACTGATGCTATGAAGTCTTTCAACCTGGAAAAGCTTACTTTAAGTACAAACCCTGTTTTAGTTAGTCCAGATTATACTAGTGATTTTGTAATATTTTCATTTGCATCCGAGCATACTTTGGCTGCAGTTTTGATGCAAAAGAGAGATCAGGTTGAACAACCTATTGTTATCTTCAGTTGAGCCATTCGAAATGCTGCTCTTCACCATAACATTATTGAGAAACAAGCTTTAGCCCTAATCAAAGCTTTGAAATATTTCCGGATATATATTCTACATTCAGATACTGTTGCCTATGTTCCAAAAGCAACGGTAAAAGAGATTCTCACATAGACTGATCCTGAAGGTCGGAGAGGTAGGTGGATAACAGCTGTGCTAGAGTATGATCCTTAGATTAGGCCTACTAAACTAATCAAGGGATAGGGGTTAGCCAAGCTGATGGTTGAATCCAACTTGCATGCTTTAGACATAAACCTTATTGCAGCAATGTCAGTTGATGATGAAGATGGCGCTCTAATACAAGGATCTGAAATGTTTCTTTCTTCACCATGGTATTTTGATATAGTATATGTTCTTTAGCACTTATCTCCTCCTCCTGGAGTGTCAAAAAGTCAGGGTAGGTCTTTGAAATTGAAATTTGCTAGATACTGCATTCTAGGAAGTGCCCTTTATTGGAAAGATCTAGGAGGTGTTTTTTTGAATTGTCTGGTTGAAGATGAAGCTAAGCAGGTAATGGATGATTTTCATAGGGGATATTGTGGAGGTCATTTGTTTTGGAAAACAATATCTAACAAAGTGTTGAGAGCAGGGTATTATTGGCCAAATTTATTTTCTAATTTATACAAAACAGTCACAAACTGTCATGAATGTCAGGTTTTTCAGGGAAAAAGGAAACTCCTTCCTCTTCTGTTGAAGCCTATTGTAGTAAATGCTCCTTTTCAACAATGGGGACTTGATTTTATTGGGGAAATTCATCCCACATCATTGATACATCATAGATGGATTCTAACAACTATCGACTACTTCACCAAGTGGATCGAGGCTATTCCTACACGGCAAGCTACGGACACAGTAATCATTCAATTTTTAGAATCAAATATTTTGTCTCGTTTTGGTTGTCCTCACAAGATTATTACAGATAATGCTGCAGCATTTAAGTCAAAGAAGATGGTTGAGTTTTGCCACAAGTATAATATCAGATTGGGCCATTCCACCGCATATTATCCACATGGAAATGGATTATCTGAATCCTCTGATAAGTCTTTGGTGAATATCATTAAGAAAATGTTAGAGGAGAACAAGAAAAATTGGCACAAGAAGCTTACCAATGCTTTGTGGGCGCACCGAGTGAGCACCAAAAAGTCTATAGGTATTTCACCTTTTGAACTGGTTTATGGTACAAATACAGTGTTTCCTACATCATTTGCAGTCCCGGTTATGAGATTATTGCAGGAAGCAGATAGTGAAGAATATGATATGAAATGTTGAATCAATCAAATGATTCACCTTCAGCAAACAAGAGAGGAAGCTTCTTAAACTACTTCTAATTTTTAGGAGAGAATTAAGAAGATTTATGATCGTAAAACCAAAGAAGATAAATTTAATATGGAGGATGTAGTGCTGGGATGGGATGCAAGAAATGAAGATAAAGGTAAGCATGGGAAGTTTGAAAATCTTTGGAAGGGACCCTACAAGATCTTGGCTTATCGGGGACAGAATGCCTATTTGCTGCAGGAGATGAATGGAGAGGAATGTTCAGGAGGACAATCAATGGTAGGCTCTTGAAACATTACTATTTCTGATGTAGTTTCTAAAAGTATGTTTCTCTTTCATTGTACATACCAGTTTATATTTTCTGCAAATTTTGGGGCAGAAGATCATCTAGGCTTGGGGCCCGAAGTGAAGGCTATAAATTTGGTTGATTTTCTGTTGTTTTAAGAGTTTTGGAGTCAATTTTTGAGTTAGTGTCAGAGTCAGTTTTTTGAGTCATTTTCCAGTCTCTTTAAATGGTTTTTGAGTTAGTTTAAGTAATTTTCAGTCTTTTGGATTGTTTGACCATATTTACCCAAAGTCTAGGCACTTGGTATACGGTGTTCTTGACACCTCCAGGGAGTTGCCATCCCTAATAAGACTAATGTTAGTGTCAGTCTTTGCATACTTCCACCAGGGATCAAAACACATTTGCATGTGCATCTTAGGTGTCCCATACTGAATAAATGTTTTATCATTCCGTTAGGTCATGACATAAATTTGCTCTGCTAGGGGTTGTCCTTGTCAAATAAAAATTTTCTCCCTCCAATATTCATATTGTTGACTCATATCTCATTCAAAATTAGGTTAAAAAGCAGTCTCATTAGGTCATTAGGGTTTTGAATTTTTCAAGGTCACTCCTTCATTTCGATGAGGTAAGCATATATATATGAGAGGTATTGAGCTAGATCATCATGATGGTTTTATTATACTTCAAAGGTTGTATTTTCAGTTTGAAATTTTTTTCATCAAAATGTCGTTTTGATAGAAAATTCACTTATGTAATTTATTTTTTATTTTTTCAAATGTAATTTTATGCTATTATATGTAATAATTTTATCCCAAAGCTGTCAAAGCAATCATGTCAAGCCTTAATGAGAAAAATAAAAGGACTTCAATGAGCAAAAGAAAAAGCCAACTCCATGACTTCAGCAACCTGCAATGCAAAAAGTGTCAAAGAGTATTAGTGACAAAGGAAAAGGACTTCAAACATTAGAAAAGTGGGTATTCAAAGTTAAATCAAATTCCACTTGGCTATAAAGCCCACCAAACATTTCAAACAAGCTATTGTTACCTTTCAAAGTATCAAGAGTATTCAGCAAAGAGGAATTTTTGAGTTTTTTGAGTGAAATTGGGCAAAATTTCTTGGCATTGCGCGTTCAGGAACTTGGAGTTGTGCATTTACATCGGCACTATGCACCTTCCCAGTGGCGCTGTATCCTTGCCAAAAGATTGATTTGTAATTTACGAAGGTGCTATGCACTTGCTCGGAGGCACTGCACGTTTGGACAAGTGTTGCATGCTCACACAGTGGCGCTGCACACCTAGATAGGGAAGATTGCTGAGTGTTCTAGCAATCCAAATAACTTCAAAGCTACTTCAAACTTTGCCTAATTCCTCCAAGAAGCCCTAAAAGTGGTAATTACATATCACAACCCGATTTATAAGCTATTTGGTGAGTCTTGAATGCATTAAAGTAAAACCCTAATGAAACCCTAATTACAAGTTTGTGATCATTGTCTATACACTTGTTTCATCCTCCTAAAAGAATATCATTCATAGGTAGGGTATTTTCATTGATCGAGGGTTTTCATTGATCTAGTTTGTCCCTTCACTTATTTCCTACACTCATTCCCTTCATCTTTCAAATCTAGCCATCTCATCCCCTTCCCCTTATCTCATTTCACTTGTACCCTAGGGTTTCACAAATCAAAATTTGAAATGTCTGAAGAAGAGGATAGTGGTGTTGTTGAGGAAAAAATGCCAAGAAGAAATGACCATAAGGGAGGGAAAATATACAGGTTTGAACCCATCACTACAAGAGAACTTATGTCATGTCCTCTCACTATCTCTTGCTTTAAACATGTGGCATGTTTTGAGTTTTGTGAGAGAGTAAAATAAGTCCAAAATCACTCGGAATTAACAAGATTATTCATCACCAATATACATGACAAGCAAGTCACTCTTACTGGGGTTACTTTTGAGATTTCCACCAATGCCATTGCAACTGCTACAAGGATCCCTAGTGTGGGAGAGAGGTGGTTTAAACAATCAAACCTGGATATGAGTTATTTTGAACCATACCTCAAACCTAGGTACAAAGGTCACAAGAAGTCCATTTTCCATTTTTCTCATCTCCTTGACTGGTATGAGCCCATGATGAAGATAATCATGAAATACTTCACTTGTGAGGGAAGGTTTTCCCGCCTCTACTCATACCATATCCGTCTCCTCATGCATTTCACTAGAGTTAGAATGCTACACTTACCTTATTATCTTTTCCACAACATTGAAAAAATGGCCTACATTGTGAAAAAGAGGGATTACAGTCAGAAAATGCAGAGTCTATTTCATCATTCACTCATCAAAATGGTGGTCATGCATCAACTTCAGCAGAAAAAACATTTCATGGGATGCATTCATTACAAATGAGGTTTTCACTACCCCACCTAGCCATCATGAGCGGGATATTCCTTCATCATATCATCCTCCTGTATCCACTTGTCCATCACATCCCGCTGTTCATACATCACCACCCACTCACATCCATTCACATCATGTTGATCCTACCTCATCACCTTTCTATAACTTGTCACCACCACATCATGATACCGGAGCATCAAGCAGCAAAAGGGACATTGAGGCAAATTTCACTAAAATGACTAATATTGAGCCATTTCCCATGACATATAAGAGAGGCCATAAGAATTTTTTTGCTTCACATGGTGTGAAAGGGGCCATGCCTTCTTCATCAACAAAACAGGTAGATAAGGGCAAGGAAAAGGCTACAGAGCCTATCATTGTTGAGCAGGAGGAAAAAAATGACACTGAGCAGGAGTTTCAGTTGATTGACCTTGATGATGAGGATGAGGTTAGAATAACCAATGCATTGATCAGAGGCAAGGAGGCCAATATCAGTGAGCTTCAATCTAGTCTTGATAGAGCAAGGTACGTGATTGAATTTCTTGAGTTAGAGAATCAACAACTGAAGACTAAGAAAACCGTTAGTGAAGTCAAGAGAATCAGAGCTCAAAGAGAAGTAGGAAAGGCCAATGCCTTGCTGGAGGAAAACTTGGGCAGATGTGATGATAGTGATGATGAGGAAGATCAGCTTCTGAGACAAAGACTGAGGACAATTAGGCTAAAGAAGGCTTTAGCTCGGGAAAGGCAGAAAGAGGCTGAATTGGTAGAGCAGCTTACTCCAAGTGAGCTACTTGCCATAGAGATTAGCAGAGACAGAAAGTCTTGGCTTGAGAGAGACAATTTTCATATGGAGGGCCTGCTAGAGAAGGCAAATAAAGACATTTACATTCATAGGAATATGGCAAAGCACTATGCCATTAGAAACAGGATTGCAAGGGCCAAGCTCAAATGAGCCCATGCAAAGATTTGGGCTTTGAAAAAATCAAAAGAGAAATAGAAGTTTAAAATTATTGCTAAGGTGTCCCTCCAGGCATCCAATCCTTGATCTGCAAGAAAATTCCAAATTTGGCACACCTTGTGAAAATTTTGATTTTTTGACAGTTTAGCATGCAGAAAATTGGCTAAACGCATAACGTCACTGGCACTGCGCTCTTTTTTGGGACATCCAAATGGAAAATGGTCAGCATCCTCATGTTCCTAATGATGAATAAATCAACCTCAGAAAGTTTCAAAAGGCTTGGAGGAGAATGGGTCCCTCAAAGAGGCAAAAAACCACCAAAAAATCATGTTTCTGCCCTCTTTTTGGCCTTGGCGTTGCGCGTTTACCAGTATTTGGAGAACAGGTTTTTGATAAGGAATATGGACACTATTTTGGAAAGTGAAAGCATATTTGGAAACTAGACTCCGAGACCTTTCCAATGAGATATAATGGAGCTGATTTAGACAAGGGGAAAGCCTCCAAAAGTGGCTTACAAAACAGGTCAATTTTTCTGTCATGGCGCTGCACATTTACCAGGGAATTTACAGTTTCACCAGTTTCAGTAAATTTTGAAATTTCATCTATGTTTTAATTTTTACTTGGGTAAATGAGAAAGTTACCAAATTAAATGTCATATTTTACTTTTACCAAAGGTAGATACATTAGGTAAATCATTAGTTTGAAGTCAAATGTATCTATTCTTAAAGATAAGAATGAGTCACTTTCCTCATCCTAGACTCTAGCTTTCAGTTCAGATTTTGATGTAACAACTCCCTCACCTTATGGATTCGACCCCTGAGGATGAGAGGAAGTGGTTTTAAGGTCTATAAGGTGTAGTTTTTTAGTCTTGGTAATGGTTGGCATCAGTTGGAGAGATTGTATTGATCAAGTATAATTTTGGCTTGGACATTAATGGAAAATTGCAGCTATTTTCTTGGGATCTCGGTGGTATGAGTTTTAGACATTGTTTCTTCTATGTCATTGACTTTTTATAATGTATTGTTAATTCATAAACCATTTCACATCTATAATATACTTGATTTCAAGTTTTAAAGACAAAATGCATATTTATTTATGCTCTGTTTTGGGAAATTCAGTATAATGTGTTCATTTTCTTCAATTTAGGGAAAACACATTTTAGATGCTTTCCTTACCTCCTCACCAGTATTTTCATCTCATTTAATCCTATTTGAATGTTAAACCTTTTACCTACCTTACCCCATCAAAGAGAGTGCAATTTCATTCCCTTGACCCTTATCTATTCCCCTTAACCTAATCTTGTTCAGTGAGCCCAACCCTAAAATCAAAATCAAAACCCCTTGTATTCTTTAGCTAGCCTAAAATATTTTTCATCCAGCCCTCTTGGCTTTGATTCCCTCTCGTATTTGGTACGGCTAGATAGTAAGTCCAATGTTTGGTTTGAGGTTACCTCAGGATTTCCTTCTTCAGCCTAAGGATCAATCTGAGTGATAACATTTTGGCGACTCCACTGGGGAAGAAAATAGTAAGATCAGATCAACCCTCGTAATAAGTTTTCATTGAAATTATTAAACTTGTGGATGATAAGTTTTAGAGTTTATTCAAAGATTGAATTGAAAAATTCATAAAGTGCATATTTTTTTTTAAAATTGGACATACTGGCTTCCCGAAGATACATCAGATCCAATCCCGATCCAAATCCTCCTACTATTTTTAGTGATCCTCAAAAAATTGGAAGAAAAGGTAAAGTTGTTGTTGATACTTCTAGTTCTATCGGAAATCAATCAGAAAGAAGTTCCTTTCCCAGAGCTCATTCATTTCCCGAAGGGTTAGAAAATTTGCAAGATATTGAATTTGATGTAAATTTTGAGCATAGTTTATTCCAGAGTAAATATTTGAGGTGGATTGATGAGACAATTGTTGATTCCTCCATTTCCTTCCACAATCCTGTTGGAGGTCAGTTTTCACATTGTCAATTATGGTTTCAAACAAGGTCTCAATCAACAACACAATTTTTAAAATCTCTTAAAGATTTGCATAACTACTCTTCGCAAGTAAGTACTTGGCCATCAATCAGACCTCAGATCTCACCTTATTCTTCCATCACTTCATCTACTGTTACTCATAATATCCCTCTCCCCCCTCCTTCTTCCTCATTCGCTGTTCACACTACTTAGTCAGGGATAAGTCTTCCTTTGATCACATTAGGCATCCAAATCCCAGTTGTTATTCCTATTGTTCATCCTCCACCTCCACCTCCAGTCATGGCTGCAAGATATGCCCCCTTGTTCTTCCTCAAAATCTGGGTCAAATGCCTGCATATTATCAAACCAAAATCCTTTTTTTTGATGATACTCAGCCTATAACAGCTCAAAAACATGTATATAAGATGAATGAATTTTTTGATCTGCATGAAGTTGATATAGAGGATGTGAAGATGAGGCTGTTTGCACAAATCCTGGGAGGAGAAGTAAGAAAATGGTTCAGAGCTCTACTGGCAGGCACTATTGATACCCTAGAAGTTTTGCATCGTTAGTTTGTAGAAAGGTGGGAAGTAAAGAAGAATCCTCTTCAAATCCTGTCCGAATATGAAAACATCAAAAGGAATGTTGGTGAGTTTGTTCAAGATTATTGAGTAAGATTTAATACAGTGTATAATTCTCTTCCTGCACATATGAAACCACTAGAGGGTATGGTTTCGGTCAATTTTTCGGATGGATTTGATGCTGATATGGCATATCAATTACGTGAACGTGATCCTACAACTTTAGCAAACATGCAGAAGAATGTTGTAAGTGTGGAATCGAATTTGCTGGCCAAAAGAGCAAGGATGAGATTAGAAAAGAGGGTGAATATCAAAGAGGAGACATCCACTTCGGATACAAAAATGGATTCATTACTCCAGAATATGGAGAAGATGGTTGAAAGATTGTTTATTTCAGAGATACCCTAACTAAAGATCTAGAATTGAAATTTCAGAGGACAACAATAGTTGTTGAGAATCAAGCAAAGAGAACATAAATCACCTGACGAAACAACACAACAACAACAACAGATAAGGACCCCATTGCAGCAGAATTATGTCCAAGCAGAAGAGGAAGAAGATGAAGATTCAGTGATTGAAACAAATCATTTCTTTACAGCAGATGGATTACCCATGTTCTTGACTGAAGATGATGAGTATACTGAAAATAAGGATTTTCCAAAAGATGAAGATTATATCTTAGAAAATGATGATGATTTGGAGATTGAATCAGATGATTACCAACGTGGAAATATGAATGCTTTGAGTGCACAACAAAAACAATATTCTTTGAGGAGTAGAGATGTACCTGTCAATCCTATTCAGAAAAGAAAAGAAGTCCAATCAAATAATGATCTTCCGAAAAAGGGTAAAGAGCAGGTAGATCAGAATCATAGCAACATCAATCAGCCATCAACAAGCTCAACTACTAAAGAGAAATATTCTCAGAAGAAAGAAATTGTGACAAGGGATCTAAATCTTGGAAGAGATACTGCTGTCAAAGAGGTAGATAAAGTGACAACCTTTGATTTAGAAAATGAAATAGATAAATTGAAAGTGTCCATTTCTTTGACAGAGTTCATGAAGAATAATCATTACAGAGATCAGGTGTCTAAAATGTTGCTGGTTGATGCTTTTTCCGATATGGTTAACGTTGAAGATGACCATCCTGAGCTCATTTTCGGTCCAGCTATAGATGGTAAATTATGAGAGAGTGAAGTTCATCCTTTTTATTTAAGCCTTAGACTACATGAGTAGATACTTCATAACACTATGCTTGATTCCGGTGCCTCTCACAATTTAATGCTTAAGGATATTATGGAAAATTTAGGCATGGATATCACCCGACCTTATCATGATTTGTATTCATTTGATTCTAGTAGAGTTCGTTGCATTGGTCTCATTAAAGATTTAGTGGTTTACTTAGATCATATTCCTGCTAAGAATATTTTGATGGATGTGGCGGTGGCTGATATACCACCTCGCTTCGAAATGCTACTGTCTAGATCATGGGGAGCCAAACTCAAAGGTACTTTACAACTTGACTTCTCTTATGTTATTATTCCTGTTTTTGGGCAATTTAGGAAATTGTATTGGGAAAAGAAAATGAAGTATATGATAACTAGTAAGGAGAAGCCTATCAATCATCTGATACATGCTGTACATACAGATCTAGAATCTTTATTTGTTATAATGATGGTGATTTGAATGATATAAATAATCAGTTATTAATAGTAGAAGATATTCCATAAGTTTCAGAAAGTTTTAGAGCAGTTTTGGATAAGGAAAAAGAAGTGGTGACTTTAGAAGTGATGACCTCTAAAGTGGTGATTTCTTCCGAGCAACCTCCTGAAAAACAAAAAATAAGTACAAAACAACAAAATGAGGTCACTGTCCCAAGTAAAACAAAACCAAAAGTTGAGCTACAACATCTAGAAGATGAAAAGGGTTTATGGAGCATGGATTTCGATGGTGCTTTGGGTAAGGAAGGTGCAGGTATCACTAGAAAATTTGGCCCAATTTCCGACGGCCACTTCGTCACTATTCCGACACATAGTCCTCGCAAGAGTGACAGTTCGAGGATGGAAAAAATGTGGTTCTCCATTACGTCGCAATTCCGACGCCTTGACAAAGTGTCGCAATACCGACACTTTTTCCGTCCCTTCCAAACCAGTGTCGCTCTTCCAATGTTTCCCAAACCGTCGCTCTTCCGACGTTTGTAAACTGTCGCAATTTCGACGAAATGTGGTCCAATGTTTTGAACGTCGCTCTTTCGACGTTTTTATACTGTCGCTCTTTCGACGTTTTTAAACTGTCGCAATTCTGAAGCCATACAAAAGTGTCGCAATACCGACGCATTGCAAAAGTGTCGCAAGACCGACGCTTTCCAGAAGCGTCGCAATGCTGACGCATTCCAAAAGCATCGCAATACCGACGCTAGGAAGAACTGTCGCAATATCGACGGATGTCACAAGACCGACGGAAATGGAAATCGTTCAAAACGTTGGAAGATCGACGCTTATAAGTCGTCGGAAGAGCGACGCTTACAAAGTGTCGGTATACTGACAGCGAGTTAAATTTTAAAAAAAATGAAACTTTAAAACAAGACAGTAAATCTCCAATATTTGTTATGAATTGTGGGAGTTCCAATTGTTATGAACATAATTCGATCGTGAAATATTAATATAATAAACCACCCCGCAGTGCTTCGACTATAAACAATCATATAAACATGGCTCTGTATTTCAAAAACAGGTTTAAAATAGAAACAGGGAAACTTTTTTTTTTTCTAAGTAAGGTTAATCTATTAACAGTGGGAATAAAATTACAGCATGACCGAAGTCAAAAACAATGCCCAGACTTATGGCAAATTTGTCAAAAAATCAAAAAAGAAGACTGCCCTCATACGAGGAAACCAATCTTGAACGTTTTTCAGGTTGTTGCATTGCCCACGTAGGGGAACCATCGTTTGATATCTTTGATGATTACAGTGTTTACAGAATTCAAAAATAAAACAGAGGTTCAGCACAGTAATATAAGAAAAAACATGCCCAATTAAGTGGGCCGCGAAGCAAGAAAACCAAACCAAAGAGAAGAAGCTACTCATCCGGTGGTTCTTCAACAATTCGGCACCATCCTTCGGCAAACATGTCACTGTCCATGGCGGGAGCAGCTTCAGACATGGAAGGTCCAGGATCTCCAGGCACTATCTCCACATCACGAGCCCTACGAACCTGAGCCTCCAGTTCCTACACATTCATGCCACCGCTCCCCTCTTGAAGGCTCGAAATCTGGGCTTTTTCTGAGCTCAGACCCCCAGGACGGGTGCATTGTTCCTCCACTTGGGCCTCTTCATGGAAAAACACGGTGATTCAAGCTGTGATTCGTGGGCAGTTCAGAGAGAAATTAAAGGAAAAAGGCGCAGTGCGCGTCGTGGGAGAAGGTGAAGCGGTGGGGAAATGAGGAGCAAGGGAGCCCATACGGTGGCCAGATCCTAGAACCCGACCCTGCCCACTTCTAGTGTTTGGATAGCGGCTTGTGTAATAATCACTGGAGTGGGAAGATGACTTGGTTGAGGGGCTGGAGGGAGCGCACAGGGGTTGGCCTCTGGTGCTACCCCTGCGGCAACGCATCCTTTGACGCAGGCGAGGCATGGGTGCAGTCTCAGAAGTGGGCACAAGACGAGACAAATAAGCAGGATTCCAAGAAATCGAGGAAGACAGACACAAACCAGACCGAGAGAAATGTATATTTTCACCAAGGTCTAAGCAGCAGTTCAGCTGGCTTCTCCTTCCCATCACAGTGCGCAGGCAGGGTAACCTAGCAACCAGAGAGCATCTGCAATTCAAAGGTTGCGGCTTGTCTGAGAAACCATAGCGAAATGCCATTTTGTCGACCCGACTGCAATGGCATCGAAGAACGCCCGTCATAAATCTCTCATTGATGAGAGCTGAAGGCTGGAGCATATTGGAGCATGCAGAATCGCTAACAGGAGTGGAGGTCCGATCTTGAACAACGTTAAAACTTAATGCGATTGATATGAAAACCTTGGAACTTAAATATCGTCTACCAGCCGTGACATGGGTGGGCAGGTGTCTCCACACTTCTCCACATCCATGTCCCATCGCCTTAAACGCCATCCAATGCACCCGCATCTAGGAACAGGGCAACTTTTGATTGAAGCACAGGTTTTGTTTAAAGTTTGGTGGTCCCGCACCACGACAAGCCAGAGGAGGACACGTGGTAGAAATTTATTGGAACATATATTTTTTTGGGCTGCTCGTATAGTGGAGATCCGGACCCGAAAAAGTCACAACTCTCTCTCCGTACGCCAACCCAAATTCGGACCCGAAAAAGATTAGGGCGGAATTCATTTGGTTTTCGCGTCACAAAATTGGCCGACGTCAGCAGGATATTTTGGAACATGAATTTGGTTTGAATTATGGTTTATTGTCGTTTGAAGTCCGGCGGGCTCCACATCTAAAGGGTTCGTTTGAAGTTTTGACAAAGGTTTTGTTATATGTTTTATATAACGCGCGTTGGAATAGTTTTATTTTTTGTTAAGGTCCCACATTGGTTTTGGTAATATTTTGTTTTAAATGCGACGTATATATGTTATATATATATTAAAACATTTATAAATTGTGGACCCCAGGAGCATTTTAATAGATTTGTTATTTGCATAGTTTTGTTATGTTTTTAATATATGCGTTGCATATAAAAGAAAAGGGCTGTGAGCCTATTTCAGAATGTAGTTGTAAAGTTTATTATTACACACAATAGCAGTGTAAGTGTTTTGAAGAGCACATCAGTGCATAGTTTTAGAGACAAAGAAGAATTTTGAGTGCACTACGTTGTGCAGCAGTCATATTTTGTAATCCCTCTCAGTGAGGAAGAATTTGCAATAGTTTTTTTTTGAAGGAATAGAAATTTTTCAAAGTGTTGAACTCTGTTTCCAGTGAAGAAATTTCAATATTTTCTCTGTGTTAGAAGAGGAGAGTATTACTCTCTCCATTGTTATTCTGGAATTTTCAAATATTCCAACACATGGATATAAATGAAGGAGATTTCTACGCATCAACATCAACATGTTTTCAAGTAGGAGCTGCCTAATTTTGTTACAAACTTCTCTTTAGATGTCAAAATTTGCAGACACTAAAGATTACTCAGGTGATGCCTGAAATTTCCATTGAATTCCTATAATAATCTTAGATTTGTGACAGAAATCCTTTTGCTAATATATTAGCTTACTCCTTTTAAGTTTGTCTCATTCAACTAATAAAAAATGTTTCAAGGAGTATAATGAAAACTAGATTGTGTGAAGCATAAAATAATCATTGATGCTAGACTTGGAAGCTAAGAAGTATAATAAGAAGTAGATACACTTCTCTAAAGCATAATACCGTTTTTCTGAAGCATAAGACAATCATTGATGCTAGACTTGGAAGTTCGAATAAGACGAGATAAAACAAAGAAAAAGGCATTCCATTACTTGCATGAAATATGAGTACCACCTTTTACCAGTAAGCTGGGAGCAAGGTCTAGATTTTGACTGGCATCGATTCTTGTGAACTCAAATTTCACTAAAAACATAGTTTTTTGTATGTTTTTCAGCACATGGTTAAAAATGATAGTGCATCAAAATCTATATTGTTGGGTCGAATACATAAGTAATAAAAAATTCTCTTTACCAAGTTATTCGCTTCATCAAAAGCCTGATCTTCACATGTGACAATTTTTCTCAGCTTGTTCTGGTTACCCTAGAAAACCCCCTTATTGTTATTATTGTACCCTTGTAACCCCCATTTTGTTATTATTGTGCCCTTAAATTATTATTGTTAGGTCGGCTAGGATTACATTGTGGCCCACTAGGATTACATTATGGCCCCATGGACTCCTATATATAGAAAGGAGGTTTTGTAAATTGTATCATCCAAGAATTGTTCATTTATGTAATGTATTGGAGGTTGCCCCCTCGAAGAGGCTCATTTTTAAGGCGTTGATATCTCTTTTCTTCTCTTTTTGGACAAGTTACACAACAAGAACGTGGTTGCAGAGGAAAAGATTCATGGTGCCATTGCTGTGCACAGCTTTGTTGATTGTTACTTCATCATAGTATGATTGATGTGCTTACCACGAGAAGTCCATTGAGAGTGCAAATACTGTAGTAGATCAGTTTGAGAGCACCCATTGAAGCTCCTATATATAACAGAGTCAACATTTTCCTATTGAACAAGTTTGTATAGTCAAAGCCACAGCAAGATCAGATAGCCACGATCCTAAATGAGAACTAGAGCCGAAGCTAACACAAATTCACGTTTAGCAGAACAAGACAACCATAGCAAAGGATCTGACCACGGAACTAGATCATGAGAGATAGCAAGATTATTGCTTCCACTGTGGAAATGTAGAAATTGTACAAGGGCTTTGCTTCCAGCAGATTTCATTGTGACAGTAATTTCTATGGTGTTGTAAGCACTCATTAGTAGAATCTTAAAGCCATTCTGGAATTCTTTTAACCTGGAGAGGGTTTTCTCGTTATAAATCCTCATGTTCAAATTCCATTTGTGGTTCGTTGTGTTTGATATTGCTTTAATGTCTCAGCTGAATGTTCCCACACAAATTTATCGGCCTAAAGTGACACCATGTTTTGCTCATCAGAAGTATTTCACCTGCATCCCACTACAGTAACATAGGTCTTGGGTATACCATGGTTCTTGCTTGAATCAAACTTCGTTAAGATGCTCATTTCAAGAATGGCAAAGTGAGCCTTAGCATGGAGTTGGGGAGTACCAATTTGAAGTGCAGTAGGGTATTGTACAATAGGATTTAGATTTCTCGACCCTAATACAAAATTTCTTTTCAAAATGTTTTCGCTCGTAACCAATGCGTAAACTCGTTTGTTTCAATCAAGAAATCAAACTTGTAAGTAATTCCGCATATCACAATTTCAGGTATCCTGGAGGCTATTTTGGGGTGATGAGTCCAATAGGTCTCAATGAACTATTTCCCTCGCTGGGGAATACTATTGCAATGGAATTTGATACTATTTTGGATGTTGAATTCCACAATCCTAATGGAAACCAGTACCTTCAGCTCCAGTACCTATTCACAAAAGAGGGTGTCATATTCATTCATGCGTGTAGAGAGGGTGAATTGTAGGCATTGCAACAAGAGGTGTTGTTGTTGTTCCATTGGCCACTAGATTGTTTGTCTGGTTCTGTTACAAGCACAGAGTATTGAAAAGGACAGACAAATTTAGTTCAGATATTGTGAAATTGCCTCAGAAATTAACCTACAAAGAGCTAAAAAATGCTACAAAAGACTTTTTTTGAATGTGATTGATAATCGATAATTGCAAGCAAGGGTAATCCCCTTGTGAAACCCAAATTTATGAGCATTTTCTAAAACCTGATGACAGAGTCATTGTAATGAACAAGCTCCTAGGTCCATATTACATCCAAATCTACCAAGCACCAAGATCTATAAAAAAAATACACAGTATCTGCGAACTAAGAAGAAGAGGCAGAAAATGTATTATGCTTACCTGTTCGAATAGTGGTTGGGGTTTACGTCACGACAAAAATTTGACAGAGCCCATGTAGCATTTCTTATCATTGAAATTTTGGCAGTGTCATTCAACTGGGAAATCACCTGCCTCAGAGCTCCATGACTGAGGGAAAGATCCCTAAATGTTGCAGAGTCTCCAACAATATTTCCCAAAGCCCAAACAACCTTACACGAACACTAGTTGAACTCAAAGTTGGGTACTAGTTTTTTAAATCAAATTCCAAAATTACGAAATATAAAGATAAATAAATAGTAATTTTATGCTCTAAAATAAACGTGCCACTGCTCGAACATTACTGGCCCCGCAGGTAAGAAGTTCCACAAATATAGGACAAATATTCGTAATCAATCACAACCTTTGGTATTCTCAAAGGTTCCGAGACTATATTAGTCAAAGCCAAAGTCTGCTTCAAACCGCATTATCAATCACAAGGTATCACCATCAAAGCTATAATTTTAAGATAACAATTTATCTACCATTGAAACTATAATTTTAAATAGATACACCTAGTGATATACACCTAGTGAGAGTAGAGAGGTTAGGAAATTATAATAAGAATTATTACAAGACATCACTCAATAAAGGAAAATGATTGTTCATTGTTTGTCAGAATTATACACTTTAAAGAAGACACACTTAGTGATATAGACACCAAAGAAGTGAGAGCAAGAGTTATAAAATTATAATGAGAATTATTTCAAGATATCATATTACTCATAGTACAGTTAATTGTTTATTGTTTGGTGTAATAATTGTTTATTATTTATAAACACAATCAAACATATTACGAGGGACGGTGATGAAATTGACAATGGTCTCATAACAAACCATAACGGGCACATCCCCTGGCAAGATAGACTCTGAATAAGAAAGAAATAAAAACAAAGTGATTACTTACAAGATCATAGGCTTCCTGAAGAACAAGATCCAGAGTATCATCTGTAACCCCTAAAGCAACACCTCTCTCTACAAGAAAAATCACTACATCTTTCATATGTAGTCTAGCAAATTTTCTGAGCTCATCACGAGAAAGAGGATCAAATACAACTATCTCATCAACTCTATTCAATAGCTCTGGCCTGAAATGTCTTCTAACTTGCAAAAATATTCAAAGGCATGTCAAAGCACTGCAGCCAAATTCGTGATAAAATTATATGAAAAATATGCATACACAGAGTCCAGGAGAATGAAACGACAGGTGTATTGGCAGTTGCCGAAATGCAGCAACCAAAACGGCAGGTGTATTGGTAGTTGCAGAAATGCAGCTACTAAAACGGTAGGTCTGTCGACGGTTGCAGGTGTGTGGATTGTTGCTGGTATTTTCAGACCAATTCCATGGAAATATACTAGAAACCAGTGGTATGTCAAACCTAGAAGGTAACCCGAGAGACTGTGACCGTCAGATTAAACAAGTAACAGGTGTTGTGCCTAGATAAGAAGTGTTGACGAAAAAAAAAGTGATCTCTTTCATAACAGAAGGCCTATCAGCCTAAATATCTAGGACATGTGGCACTCCATGATAAAGACACATGGTGTGTGGATTTGAGTTTTTCAGGTGGTCAAGTGGGCCGAAAATAGGTGAAATGTGGCACCACTCAGAGATTGACATGTGCTAATTGGTACAAGTGGTAGACAATTGGCATGCTCAAACAACGAGGTGATGCAAGAATGACATGAGGGAGAAAATATCAGAAAAGCCCCAAATCTGGAGAACTAAAGCTCATCACCAACCTGATATTGACAACTTTACATGATGTAACCTATGAAATCATAAATGGAGAAATCATAGTAACAATAAAGTAACCTATGTAACAATAAAGTCAGATTCATCCTGGGAGTGGTAATGGGAGAAATCATAGTGAACAACAGGAAACATGCAGATTTGCTTACAATCAAATAGATGAAAAAACACATACAAAAAACCTAGATAATAATAATGAACAAGCTTAATATTGAATTATGAACTGTAAAGGAACTTACAAAATATGACATTACGAACCTGGTCAAGCGCACAAGCAAAAATATCCTGGACATGACCCTGGTTGACAAGTTGTATTTCTCATGATGCAAGAGGATTTGTACCTGCACTGCCAAGTCAATCAAAATCCATCATTATCTATACAATAAATACAAGTAATTGATGTAGTATTTTTACTCTAAGATGCATTCTTATGATAATGTTAGAACATATGTTGAAAATGTCAAAACATACCCGAATAAGCTCCTCTTCGTTTCAAGAACAATTTATTGGAGTCGCATGAACTTGGAACAAGCCTCCCACGATCTGAAAGAGTAGCAACTAAGTCAACAGTGACTTTTTTGTTGCTATGCTGGATCAAGGGAGGTTTGCTCCAAGATTAAATCGCTCCAATAAACTATTCTCTACTAAACAGGGCCAACCATGTGAAGGTGGAAGCTCTTATGGCCTCTCCCCCCCCCTCCCCCCTTCACATCACTCTCAATTCCCAAATACCCAATCTATATTTCATTTTTTACTTTCATGAGCATAAAAAAAATAAATTCAATAACTAATAAAAAAAAAATTCAACAAAAATTACGCAAGGAAACATTGCAATTAATGCTTGACATAAAAATAGTATGATAAATGAGTTTTTTATATAACGCAAAAAACGTTCCAAGTATGGTAACGTTTGTCTTATAATAATACAATATTTTACATTATCAAATTTTCTTTTTCTTCTTTGTATTTCTAAAACTCCTAATTACATCATCAATATCATCGTGCTCTGCTCCTGTTTCGTGCCTTTCGACTCGCACTGCTGACCTAGTTGCGTAGTCACGATGTCTGGTCTCATCCAGTGACGGGGCATCGCCTACAAAAACAGATAATATTAAATTTTAATTGTCAGTTTTTAAATATCATTGAACTAGTTCGGTAATATTAATAAAAAAAATTGCAATGAGATTATTTACCTGGTGCACCCGTTGTCGCTGTTGGGACTATTGCCCTGTCTTCCTCTCTGGTGGTAAGATCCTCAAGGGAAACATTCTCTGTCATTTAAAAAAAAAAGTTATAAGGACAACCATCAAGGTATAATTAGAAAAAATTATAAGTGGAAATTAATTACCATCACGGCCCTCACTGATAGTAGCATTGTCGGCCTGGTCCCCACTACAATGATCAGGTTGCACGTGAGGATCATCTACATCTGGCTCTAAAACTGGGTTATTTGCCTCATCGGTAGTGCTTCTCCCCTGATTTAAACAAAGTTGTTAGACATTAAATTTATGGATGAAAACAAACATATTGAAAGGTTAATGTTTCACCTTATCAGGCATTCTGGATCTTGGGACTTGCCCCAAGCTTCTGCGACGTTCAACTATGGCTTGATAGCCGAAATGGAAAGCGGTATTTTTATCTTCCTCTGTAGTTTCTATTCTGAAGTCATCACCCTACATTACATATGATTGTGTATTTTTAATCATATTTGATAGGATTATAAAAACGTTGGAAGGTGATACAATTAATTATAAGATGTTTAGCTAGTTAATTACAATTCTTGCGGCTAATTTCAAGTAGCCGCCCTGGCCTAGCTTGTGATGGCCCTTTTTTTCAATCCTAGCTTTGGTTGCCTTCGAGGTTTCAGACAACCTATCATCAAAATATTGAAGTCAGATATGACGTAGCACACTTTTATTTTAGACATAGAGAAAATTAAAGCTATTGAATTAAAGTTGTAATTTACCTTGCGAGTCTAGTTGGCATTTTTCCTTCTTTCTTTGCCCTTTTCTCTTTTCTGTCATGGATGAGTGCTCTCCACTCACTCTCTGGAACTGTGAGAGGACACTCGTATCTAGGGTTAAATTGAAATTGCGTCCTATAGGTGTCCCTGGTATATTTCAAATATTTTCCAGCTACCCGAGCCATCGCTGTTCTGTCAAATGTGCCGACCCCAAAAAGGGCTTCTAGATAATCTAGAAGTTCTTTTTTCAGGTTGGAATTCTGGGAATTCCACCTTGTGCATATGGTTGGGCCAAAATTTACCAACGCATGGCTCTCCAAAAACCTGTAGAACTCATTGTTTCCTACACAGAAAAAAAGATATTATCATTAATTTAAAAATAAAAATCATGATAAATATGTTTTAGATAGAGTACATGAAATAGTTAAAATATTAAAATTTACCTGGGAGTTGTACGTGCTTTATAGGGACACCTTCATTGTTCACCAACAATGTGCCATTAATGGTCCCTGTGGAGCTGACACGTGTAGCT
>CM076574.1:383461361-383628227 GCA_034641835.2 Pinus albicaulis
TGTGATCCTTCACACCCTCCAACAGAATCCTTCGACATTTTGTTGTCTTCTTTTGCCAAGCCTCAACTTGAGCAGCATCAGTAGGCTTTGGGACTTCAGCATCTATGAACTCCTTCAGCCCATTGTTATCTAACATTGCCTCCATCCTATCCTTCCATGCAACATAATTCGAGCTGCCCTCAAGGGCATACTCCAATCGCAATCCGTTGAAAGACATTTTGACTTCGACACCAAGAAAACACTGCTGCAAATTCGAATTCCACCAGCTCAAAACTCAACCGCTTTTAATCTTTGAGAACAAAGTATTTATAGCAAAGAGATTGACTGTAGGGACATTTACTGGATATATCACCTTTCAAAGAAAGGATGGATCCAGAGGCTACCTGGCCCGCTTACAGATTTTGTCTACCGAAATAAATTGTAATCACTGTAATAGATCCGATGATCAATTTCGCTCTGATACCATGTAGAAATTTGAATAATAGTTGAATTATTCACCGAGATTATCCTGATTACACACTATTTAAGCTTCATGCATAATACATAACCTCTTCTACAATTGATCATCAATTTTCGGAAATAGAAGCAGTCGCATGCGCACATTAAAACATAATCAAGCACACATATAACACAGTATGTAATGGGGAAAGCTTAAAGCTAAAAACCCCCAACTATCTGTATATTATAATGATAGAGAACATGTAACAATACATAGTACAAAGCTCCTCACAACTCTCAGCACTATCTCACATGCTACACACAAAACAAGCTTAGATCATACATATCACATGCTCCAATCTGCTCCACCTGTGTGTCTGCCTCTACTGCGCAATCCAATATGAAGAATGAATAGATCCAAGTTCAAATCCCCTTGGCTTGTACTATGCAATCCTCATTGGCAATCTCAATCAATGTGTGTGCAAATCTCATGCATAGTTATAGTCACAACTGATAGTAGACTCACCCTTTCACCCACCTCTAACACTGGTCTCCGCTGAACTGTCCATGCATTGCAGTTAACTGATGTATTCTTTAGTTGATTTATGAGTTAATAATTAGTGAATTAATTAATAATTAATTCACACCACTCATCACTAGTGTATTTATCAGTTAGACTAAATACAACTAGTTCAACTAAGTTAAAACGAACACAACTCCACCAACTGTCTCATCAACTCCACCAAACTCTGCCACATGAGTTCTAACTGAAGTCAACCATGCAATAGCTCAACTAACCCTTAGGAAAAGCGTATTTCCTTCTGTCAGCTGCATGTGCCACATCCAAGCATCAAACTGAAGTGCTACAAGAGGATAAGATAATGTTTATAGTCTAAATATTATTAAGGGTTAATAATATTTGACTGTTCTATTTTTAGCCCGGCAGTCTAAAAATAGAAACCGCCCAATGTTTAAAAATAGAGGTCCATCTATTTTTACCAACTCGACCAATCATCCAAGAATAGCATCCTGCAACTCATAGACCATGATCCATATGTCTAAAAATAGACTTTGCGACAAAAATCACCTGTGTGGCCCCCACCTATTTTTGGCGATTACTTTCCAACTAGGATCAAGAAAGATGTTTCAGGATGCCTCCTTCACTGTTTCTTGTTGCAATCTTCAACAAATATAACAAGAAAAAGATGCAACAACTATTACATACTCATGTTAATAAAATTATTATATATATAATAATTTTAATGTATAATCTAATCGCATTTCAACTTATCCCTCTAATTGTATACCCAAGACAAATAACTTTGAATTGAAAATTTTAATTATGAATTTTTATTTTAATTGACTATTTAATAACTCTTTGATAATTATGGCTTTCTATTTTAATTGATTTAATTTTAAATTTTCTTCTTTCTTTTAAACTATTTAAAAAAATATTCATAATATTTTTCATATTAGGAATTTGGCTTCTGTGATCCATAAATTGTGTAAGAAAATTTTTACCGACGCATTTCGAACCAGCCAATGTGGTTCATCATCAAAATTAAATATTTGTTCACTTTTTTACTTATTGAGAGACAAGTTTATTTTTCCACTATTGTTTTTTAATGTTTTTAAATAAAATATATTTTCAAAAATTAAAAACAAAATTTTAAAAATTGAAATTCCAAAAAAAATAATTTCTAGTTAAAATTAATAATTTAACTTGTTTTATGAAATTTATTTCTATTAAAAATAAAAAATAAAAAATATATAAAATGTAAATTTATGCCAATTTTTTTAATTATAATATACCACTAACTCTTACTCTTAAGTCTCACTAATAAAATGTTCAATAAAATAATTCAAAACTTAACTGCGTAATCGATAAAAAAAAAATATTCTTATGCCCACCACTAAATAACTTGTGAAGTCAAGTTCGATGTTTCATGATGGTTTGGAAATTTTCATGAGAGACGATTGTCCCTTGAATCTTGATTTTTCCAAAATATGAACTCATGATTTAATGACCGACCTTTAGCCAATCAAGGAGGTAATAGTTTTCTCCTTTATAGTAATGTAAATGGTCAACTATGTCAAAATCCAAAAGTATTTTGTCTTTGCTTTTTTTATAAAATGTAAGTGGTTAAGTATATCAAAATCCAAAAGTATTTTGTCTTATTATATTAATAATTTTCTCTAAAGGTGTAATGATACACGGAAGGAATTGAATATGCTTATGATGTTACTGCAAAAATGTTGTAGCAAAGGAAAAATAACAACCTAAAAGGTGGAGGACGGAGGGGAGGAAATGTGTTCAAGCTTACAATAGTCTCACACTTGTGTTGATGCGTGTCTCACAGATGTTTCTAGAACCACCTAGATAACCATTGTGTAGAAATATTATATACATATTATATCCAAGCTATAATATGCAAGGTAATAAGGAGAAACATTACCATATGTCCTAGGGCACTGTCACGCAAAAAATGTAATTGCACAGAGGAAATGATTAAAGTTAGTGTGTGTTGATAATGACATTAAATAAAGAGAATATCTTACTCAAGTGACTTTCTGATTCCAGGATATTCTGGAATCAACATAAAGAAGGGGGTTTGTTTAAGAATTTTAGCTATCTCATTTTAAATATTTTAAATTAATTTGGAGCCATTTCCTGTTGAAATTTTCAACAAGAAATAAGGAAATTGGCATCCAGAAACAAAATCCAGAAAATGGCACCCAAAAATGGCTACCATGTGAAGCTTTTGGTTTAATTATCCCTTAATTAAATTGAAAGTAAATTGTAATTTCATCTCATAACAACTTGTATCAGTTAACTAAGTGAGATGGACTTTGTTAGCTCAAGAATTTCGAGTTGAGGGTAAATAGCGAGGTATGTAGAGTGGTTCTATTAACTACAAGGTCTAGTTGCAGTTGCAACACTAGTGTGGTGAGAGTGTAATAAGTTAACTCAAATTAATTGAGTTAAAATCAATTTAAATAGTTCTAACTGAGTGATGAGCTAGTGAGAGGTCAAGTGAATTAAATTAGATTTAATTCACAAGTAATGATCTACCAAGTAACTGATGATTCACTATTAATATCTACATGCATGTCAATTTGGATGACGACCCAGTTGAGACAAAGGTTAAAGGAAAGTTAACTATCAGTTCTATTATTAGCGAATTGCCTGGGCACAATTATAAAGTCAGAGCAAGGCTCGTGATGGATTGTGCAGTCAAGTAAGGTTGATTATCCTATTTAATAGAGATTAATTTCCTAGGGATTTCATGAGCAAGGTTGGGCTAGGCAGGGGCTGAGAATTGGCTAAGTGTTGGTCAATTTTGCCTAAGAATTGCTAGTCAGTTTTGAGCAGGATCAGGGTGAGACGATCAATAGAGTCCAAGATTTTCTCGGTGTGAGAAAGAATTGTATTTTTTCATGATTATTTGAATATGTACAATATATGGTAGAAGAGTTTTGAGCATGTGCTTTCCCCAAGAACATCTCATGTTGTGTGATCAATTATTTCTTTCTCTTACTTGCATGTGATTGAGTGATCGTCTTTTATATTCCGCAAATATAGTAGAAGGATTCAATATCTTGTTTTAGTACATTATGTGATCAGATTGAATCCATTGGTATAGAGATTCTATATAATTTATACATGGTATCAGAGTTTTGTTAGATATTTTCTACATGGTATCAAAGTGCCAGGAATCACAATAGTGGAGAAGAAATTAAGTTTGTGTTGAACAGTATTCAAATTTGTAGATACTTTCTTTGGAGCTAGAAGCGGATCAATATGTTTTTCAATGGCTTGAGACTCGAATATGCACTGAAGGGAAGTTAAAATTATATTGCATGGAAGGATAGGATGGAGGCAGTGTTGGAGGACAACGGGTTGAAGGAATTCATAGATTTTGATATTCTGAAGCCCACAGCAGATGCCCAACTTCTTGATGCATGTTAGAAGAAGGTAGAAAATATGAGAAGGATCTTGTTAGAGGGAGTTCGAAATCATATTGTCTCGAGTCTCCATGGGAAGGCAACTCCATATGATATGTGGAAGGCCTTAACAGATCTATTTCAGAACAAAAGTGACCAAAGGAAGTTGGCGCTAAAGGACAGGCTTAGAAAGATAAAAAAGGAGGGGGGAAAGACGGTAGCAACATACTTGGTGAAGTTCACTCAATGTTGAGATGAGCTTGTGAGTGTTGGTGCGAACATAGCAAATGATGACTTGGTTAGCCTAGCACTGTTAGGCTTTCCCAAGAGCTGGCATAGTTACCAACTCTGTGAATGGGAGGGAGAAGTTACTAGATTGGGAGCGAATATGGTTCGACTTGGTAATAAAAGAGATAAGGAGGAGCACTAGAGACGGGACCTCCAACACCAACAAAGAATAATATTATGCATTAGTGGGAAAACAAAAGAAGGCCAAGGGAAACAAAGACCAAGGCGAAGAGGGCAATAGAGACTTGTCCAAGATAATATGTTTTCACTGTCACGAGCATGGGCACTATGCTTTGAATTTTCCACATAAGAAGGAAAGAAAGAAGGACCTGTAATTGCAGTAGGTGAAGCATTGGCTTCATTGTTCAAGACTGATTTTACTCTTATTGCATGCATGTCCAACACTGTTATGGGATGCATGTGGTATCTAGACAGCGATGCCTCGTTCCATATGGCGGGGAATAGAGATCTTTTGAGTGGCTTGGAGGAGGAGGACCTCTAGCAAAACATAGTGATTGCAGATGACGGGAGGTATAACACGACCGACATAGGTACAACTACCTTTCACAGAGAGTCTTGCTCCCCTCTCAGACTAGCAGATGTTTTGTATGTTCCAAGCCTAAGGAAGAATCTTGTCTCCATATCGGTATTGGAAGACTGTGGTTATGAGGTGATGTTTAGAAAATGAAAGGCATTCCTTAAACACATAGCCACGAGATAGATGAAGTAGATAGGTTCAAGAGTCAAGAACCTGTAAGCACTCGAAGTTGAGAATGTATGAAATTATTTGAGGAGAAAAGTAATGGTTAATGACTTGGTAGTTGAGAGGGAAAATTATCTCTCAACATGCAACCTTAGAAGTAGTCTCAGAAGGTTGTGGAGCAGCCATAATTGGAGAAGTAGATAGGAGACCGAGTGGAAGAGTCCACTCAAGAAAATAACTCCATGAGGGAGAAATTTCGAGCCATATGGGTAGAGGGAGTACATGCAACTATAGCTCCAGGAGTGAGGTGATGCAATGTACAGAATTAACCCCAAGAAGAAATCTGGACATGGTCCATTAAGATGGTGTATCTCATAGATCGAACCTGGCTACGAGGAGTCAATAGTACAATAGTAGCAGGAAGGATTGGTTGGATTGATGCAATTAGATGTCAAGAAGACAAAAATCAGAGTGAAAAATGTTGGATAGTGGAGCGTAGATCAGATTTGGTAGCAATGTAGAGGGTACAAATTCAAATGTCAACAACAACGCAAAGAGTCCAGTAGACATGTGCAGTAGGATCAAGCAGTGAGAAGACTCTGATGACATATGAACTATATTGATTGACTTGTTTGGAGGCTATTCAGTTTCATGAGAGTTGCACGTGAAAAAAACACTATAGAAGTGTTGCATGTAAGAACATTGCAAAGGTACCGGATCATGATAGATTGATTCCTTTCTTGTTGAGAAGGAGTGTTGAAATTTGCAACAAGAAACAGTGAAATTGACATCCAGAAAAAAAAAAAAATCCTAAAAACGACATTGAGAAATGGCTACCATGTGAGGCTTCCATCTCATAACAAGTTGTATACGTTAACTAAGTGATATAGACTTAGTTAGCTCAATAATTACGAGTTGAGGGTCAAAGGTGAGGCATGTAGAGTGATTATGTTATTTACTGGGTCCAGTTGCAGTTGTAGCACTAGTGTGGTGTGAGTGTAACCAATTTTCTCAAATTAATTGAGTTAAAATAAGTTTAACTAGTTCTAACTGAGTGATGATCTAGTGAGAGGTAAAGTGAATTAAATTAGATTTAATTCACAAGTAGTGATCTACCAAGTAATTGATGATTCACTATTAGTAGTTGCATGCATTTCAATTCTGATGACGACCAAGTTGAGACAGAGGTTAAAGGGAAGTTAACTATCATTTGTATTATTAGCGAATTGTTCGAGCGCAATTATAAAGTCAGAGGAAGGCTCATGATGGATTGCATAGTCAATGAAGGTTGATTTATTTAATAGGGATTAATTGCCTAGGGATTGCGTGAGAAAGGCTGGCCTAAGAAGGGGTTGAGAATTGGCTAAGTGTTCGTCAGTTTTGCCTAATAATTGCTAGTTTGTTTTGAGCAGGATCAGGGTGAGACGAATGGTAGAGTGCAAGATTTTCTCGGTGTGGGAAAGAATTATATTGTTTCATGATTCTTTGACTATGTACAATATATGATTGTGGGGTTTTGAGCAGGTGCTTTCCCAAAGAACATCTTTCCCGAAGAACATCTTGTGTTGTGTGATTGATTATTTCTTTCTCTTACTTGCATGTGATTGAGCGATTGTGTTTTATATTCCACAAATATAGTAGAAGGATTCATTATTTTATTTTAGTACACTACATGATCAAATTGAATCCATTGGTATAGAGTTTATATATAATTTCTACATGGTATTAGAGTTGTGTTAGAGATTTTCTACATTTTCGTGGAGCCATTAATTCCAGTTTTAAATTTAAATTGAAATTTTGTCTAGCAAATATTTGTTGGAATTGCAAATTTATGTGGTGTAGTTTACACAATCCAAGTGTCCATGTAAACTTTCAAGACATTATATCCATTTATGCATTCAAAATTAGAGCTTTTAAAATGAAAAGCTAAACATGCTATATGCATTTATAGAGCTAATATAAATCCATTTTGAAGAGGAATAAATCTCTTAATATACATATTTTTTTTCCAATTTTTACACTCTAAAAGAAGTCTCATACACTATCTTTAACCTTATGATGTTAAAATTTTCTTATTTTTTCTAATCTTTCCAAAAATAATTACAAATGTCTTTGCACAACTTGTGATGTCAAAATAACAAAATACCATATAAGTTAATTATAATTAAGAAATTTTTATATCAAACACTACTTAATAACGATTTGATAACTTTTCATCATTATGAATTAAAATTTTTAATTATAAAATTTATTTTAATTGATCTAATTTTAAATTGTATTCCCACCAATGATTTTTTAAACCATTTTAAAAAATCTTCATAATATTTTGTTTCGTTTTTACATGTTGAGAGACAAATTTATATTGAACTGTTTTTTTTAATGGTTTTGACTTTGAATTTTCTAAAAATTATTTTTTTTCTTTTTCAAAATTGAAATTCAAAAAAAATATTTTTGAATAATTAAAATTAATAATTTGACTATTTTTATGATATTTATTCCTATTAAAAAAATAAAAAATAAATTATATATATATATATATATATATATATATATATATATATATATATATATAATTAACAATCCTCGCAAATCTCACTGTTAATTTTTTTAATAAAATAATTCAAAACTTAGCTACGTAATCGATAAAAAGGAATTCATGATGTTGGTTTGTAATATTTCATGACAAAGAAGATTGACTTGTGAAGCCATGTTCGATGTTTCATGATATTGGTTTGTAAATATTACATGACAAGTACGATTGTCCTTTGACTGTTGGTTCATATAAAACATGAATTCATTGGTTCATAGAAAACATGAACGGTTTAATGACCGACCTTTAGCCAATAAGGCTAGTAATATTGTGCTTTTTATAATAATGTAAATCGTCGCAAAATCCAAAAGTATTTTGACCCATCCGCATTTTTATAATATTACAGAAATGTATAATAATATAGGAAAATAACTTCCATCTTTCACTTATAATATGACAGAATTATAAAAAATAATTTAATGTTGTAATGTATAATATTAAAAAATTATAAATGTAAAGTTATTTTTTTCTTAAATAAAAATAAATTTATTTTCATAATTTAATTTTAAATCTGGATGCAATACAAGAAAAAAATTTAAGTCACTATAACCATAAATAAGAATTCTTTACAATTTTATCCTAACTTGAAAAAGATCAAATAAAAAGTTAATATCTAGGAATTCTTTTCACTTACATTTAAGTTTTTGTATAATCATTTCTTTTTAATATACTAGAAATTGCATATCAAGAAATTTGAGAGAGATTTGATTCTTATCAGAGCTTTAGTAGATTCAGAGTTAAGATGGATCTCCGCTAGTTTAATTTATACCTTTAAATAGACTACATTCCACATGAATACCATAGGTCAATACCATGGGTCATTTAATTGTTTACTATTATTTTATTTATATAAGTTTATTTCTATTTCATTATTTTATTTTTTATTTTGATCAATTTAAATTAAATTAATCTTTTTATTTATTTTCTTTTTAAGCATTTATTTTATTTTTATTTTTATGTAATATGACTTAGGCTAAATAATAAACATTAGATTACAATATCTCTACCATATTGGCTACAGTGCAATGAATTATTTGACACACGATACATAGGATATGTTGTACCTATTTCCCGTAGGTAGTCCTTGGCTGCAAAAACTACGCCACGAAACCAAGTCAACCAGCCTTTAGGTTCAATCTAGCCCTTAAACCAGAGGGGGCTCCCTCAATAATTACAAGGCCTTGTTTAACGTTGTTCACTGTCACTGAACAACAGCCTTCGAAGCACAATAGCCAAATTTATGGTTTTAATTGGAGGTGGTTGGTGATCAATGGCAATCCCTAATCATTATTAAATACCTCTCTCACAGGGTCCCTTCTGAACGTGTCAGCTTCCATCTTGAAAAAACAACTTTATTTGTATAAGAATTTGACAGAAGAATGTAAGGATATTCCTAATAATTGAGCAACTAGACTGAATAATTAACAACTAGGGATATTTGGATGCGTGTAGAAGATTTCTACAGCCCAAAAAAACACATTTAAGAGAAGATAGAAGGGAAAAAAATAAAGAGTTCAAAGAAGAGCTAACTCAAATAGAAAATCCAATATACTAATTTCTTTCAATGATTAATAAATTGGTAGAGAATTCAGAGAGATTTAAATTCAATCTATTCTTACCCAGGTCTTATATGCAAATTTGAAACATATGTAGAAAACCGATATGGAAATACTGGAAAAATGTACTAGAAACACAAAATTTTGTCAAAAAACTGGAGCCGGAAGGCTTTCATTAGAAATCTAATAAGAGAAGTTATTACAAAGTGTCAAGTCTTGGCATCAAAAGCCCACACCTTATTATTACAAATGATCAAATATATAAACTATTACAATAAGCTAGCCAATAGTTGCTAGCTTTTTTTAGGAAAATAAAAACAAAAAATTATAAACTTAATCAAGCTATCTAAAAGTAATTAAATTGAAAATAGTCCCGGATGGACTCTCCTTGAAATCAGCAACCTCCTAAATGTTTCTAAATTTCTAATATATATCAAAAGGCTCGCAGGCCTAGCTAGTTAATACAATTTAACAACTTCCTACTAATATCACAGCTAACCTAACACCTATTAGCTAAAAAAACTATACGCGATTACTCCACCTATTTTAGATTACAAGCGAATGTTTTGCTGACATCTGGAAGGAGAAGAGCATTTTTTCTTAAACTAAGAGATTTGGAAGGCTTTCAAATATGCTTGCTGACTCATCCTTGCCACCTGCTGCTAGCTGCACAAATGCCCTTAGAATCTAGAAATGCATTTGCCACTTTCCTAACTGTTACAATGATTGCCACCTATGCCACATTTCAAGCTCTGCTAGAGGTGAAATATTTTTGACTGTGAGTTGGTTGGTCTTCATGCATGTGAAGGTATGTTACTGCATGAGCAACATAGATGGAAATATACAGTCTAGTTTATTTTTATGGGTGAATGTCATGCCAAAGACAATGTTTGGACATTTCAAACACCCCCAAACAAAAACTAGAAATAAGAGGCACCTTCACAATTTAATCAATCAAGTGTTTTCACAGTTGAGAGTCGTCTTAATTCGGTCCATTGTACAAGATATGAAGCTGTTTATATTTGGCACCGATCTTAAAGACAACTTTGTTGTTGGGACAAAGTCAACTAAACTAGAGTATAATCATGTTACCTTGGACCAAATTCAATTTGTTCATACGCAAAAGAGAGACACATCTTCCAAGATCTTGACCATTGGTAATATTCGCCATTTCTTGGATTGAACCACCATTGCAATTTATCATTTCTTTTTCAGAGACATTGGCAATGAGAAGAAAAAATTTAGCCACGCCACTGACTATTAGACCTACATAGACTGCCTTGGTTCTTGCTTGCCACAAGTGGGCCACCATGACTTCGAAGGTAGAGCATCCGCTGATGATATTGTCTTTTAATGCCTTTTGTTTCAGGCATTGCAACATCTACACGGAGAAGGTAAATAGTTTGTGGGATCGATTTTCTGATATATTTTTGACAGAGTGAATCTCTGTATCTGATGTAGTGAATACTGTCATGCTAGATGATGCCATATTGTATTGAATTTCAATGAGATCATTATGCTCATGATTGATATGCAGAGGAATCTGAGTTTTCAGGGAGGTTCTATCAAATTTGGTTTCAGTGAGCATGTATTTCCCTCTCGCAATGGATGCAAGGTTAAGGAGGAATTCTGTAGTAGACAGTTCATCCATTAGACAGTGATAAGTTACTAGACTAATGCAGAATACTCAACACTTGAACCGAGTTACCTGCATTGTCATTGAAAACCATGAGCAGAAATTCAGAGGAGGTCCTTGCTGGTAAGAGGTTTTGCTGTTGGGGGGTGCAAACTACTACACATGATGCCACATGCTCATTAGTTGTTTTAAAAAACAACTAATTTTAGACCCCCCTCCTCAATTAAATGTCAAAAATCTTGAGGGGGTCCGAAATCAATGGAGACCATTGATTTATATTTTTACAATCTCCGCCATTTTAAAACTATCCTGACATTAGCCTATTCAAATGACTTTGACTTGCCTTAGATATTTCAACTCTAATTTAAATTTGCCTCCACCAGTGCATTTTTGAGAGCTCTTCATAAAGCTCAAATGCTTGGTTTGACTTAGGATTAAATTAAAAAAAAAAATTATAATATAATTTTAATTTAAAACAAATATTTCCATAAAAATATATAATTATATTTTCATAAAAATAATATATTTTAAATCAAAATTAATATATAAAAAGAATAAACCATTCAAAATTATAATAAATATATCTCTCAGCATTTAGCTTAGTGAAAAATTGGCAATTTCTCACCAATTTTTTTTAATTTTCGGTGTGCCAAAATATGTTACAACATCGGCTCCAATGGGGAATGCTTGCTCCTGTGGGATGCAGAGAACTAGTAGACCATTTTCCTTTAATGTTGGGCATGGATTCATACTATAAACCTGATAATCAAGCATCATCTTCCATAACAATTTCTCACGGATCAATCTTGTCATTTGAATAGCCTATTAGTGTAGACTGCACCCTGCAACTGTGAAATGAAACTATATGACAACACTAATCTGGATACTCTTTCATACTGAAAACTGAAAAATTTTATATTGAAAATATAAACTAATGTATCACATACTCTTCAAATCACACCATTCATTAACAATGAACATGTTGATCTAATGCATATCGAAATTCTGAATATCTATTCAATCCCCACACTTCTATCTAGCTGAACTGGAAAAAATTGCACTGTTAGGTGTAATATGTTTTCCAATGTAACCAAGTGCGGAGTGGATCTATTGACAAACCATGTTACCAACAACTGAAAATCTGAAGAATATATACAATATCCCATGGAAAAATTATACTCACAGGTGTACTTTAAAAGTCACATCATCCGCTGACATTTTAGATTTCTAACCATGGATGAGAGGGAGATACATATACTGCTAATTGCAAGTATCAACGAAACTTGCATAACAGTAAAGGTAGCTGAAATTTGGAAATATTGGGATCGGTAATCCAGTGGAATTGTCGTCCGACAAAGTGGAGTCGCTGGGTGAAAATAATGCAACCAATACAAATGACTATTCCTTGCTCACCAGCAAGGAATAGATCTAGTTGTTATCATGATCCGGGAAAAAAAATTTCATCACTTTGCTCCCTAGCAACTACGCCAAATGTTTTACTTGTTTCTCGTAGGTAGTCCTTCGCTGCAAAAAACTACGCCTGGAAACCAACTCAACTAGTATTTAGGTTCAAGTTGGCCCTTGAACCAGAGGGGGCTCCCTCAATAATTACGAGGCCTTGTTTAACACTATTCACTGTCATCGAACAACAACCTTTGAAGCATAATGTCCAGATTTATGGTTTTAATTGGGGGTGGTTGGCGATCAATGACAATCCCTAATCATTATTAAATACCTCTCTCACAGGGTCCCTTCTGAACGTGTTAGCTTCCAGCCTGACAGAATGAATTGATTTGTATAAGAATTTGACAGAAGAATATAAGGAGATTCCTAATAATTGAGCAGTGAGGCTGACTCTTAACAACTAGGGAGATTTAGATGCGTGTAGAATATTTATACAGCCCAACAAAACACATTTAAGAGAAGATAGAAGGGCAAACAATAATCAGTTCAAAGAAGAGCTAACTTAGACAGGCAATCCAATATACTAATTTATTTCAATGATTATCAATTTGGTGGAGATTTCAGAGAGATTAAAATTCAATCTATTCTTACCCAGGTCTTCTATGCAACTCTGAAACATGTGCAGAAAACATATATGGAAATACTAGAAAAACGTACTAGAAACACAAAATTCTGTCAAAAAACTGGAGCTGGAAGGCTTTCATTAGGAATCTAATTAGAGAAGCTATTACAAAGTGTCGAGTCTTGGCATAAAAATCCCACACCTTATTATTACAAATGATCAAATATACAAACTATTACAATAAGCTAGCCAGTTGTTGCTAGTTTTTTCTAGGAAAATAAAAACAAAAAAATTCTAAACTTAATCAAGCTATCTAAAAATAATTAAATTGAAAAAAGTCTTGGATCATACTCTCCTTGAAATCTTCAACCTCCTAACTGTTTCTAAATTTCTAATATATATCAAAAGGCTCATAGGCCTAGCTACTTAATACAATTTAAGAACTTCCTACTAATATCACAACTAACCTAGCACCTATTAGCTAAAAAAAACTATATGAGCTTATTCCACCTATTTTAGATTACAAGGAAATGTGTTGTTGACATCTGGAAGGAGAAGAAGTTTTTTTTATTAAACTAAGAGATTTGGAAGGCTTTAGAATCTTCTTGTTGACTCATCCTTCCCACCTGCTGCTAGATGCACAACTGCCCTTAGAATATGGAAATCCATTTGCCACTTGCCTAACTGTTACAATGATTGACACCTATGCCAAATTTCAAGCTCTACTGGTGCTGAAATATTTTTTACTGTGAGTTGGTTGGTCTTCATACATGTGAAGGTATGTTACTGCATGAGCAACATCGATGGAAATATCTAGTCTAGTTTACTTTTATGGGTGAATGACCTGCCAAAGACAACATTTGGAAATTTCAAACACCCCCCACACAAAAACTATAAATAAGAGGCACCTTCACAGTTTAATCAATCAAGTGTTTTCACAGTTGAGAGCCGTATTAATTTGGTCCATTGTATAGGATATGAAGCTATTTGTATTTGGCACCGATCCTAAAGACAACTTTGTTTTTGGGACATAATCGACTAAACTGGAGTATACGCATGTTACCTTGGACCAAATTCAAGTTGTTGATATGCAAAAGAGAGACACAATTTCCAGGATCTTGACCGTTGGTAATATGCGCCATTTCTTGGATTAAACCACCATTGCAATTTACCCCTTCTTTATCAGAGCCATTGGAAATGAGAAGAACAAATTCAGCCACGTCATTGACTATCAGACCTGCATAGACTACCTTGGTTCTTGCTTGCCACAAGTGGGCCACCATGACTTCGAAGGTAGAGTATCCGCTGATGATATTGTCTTTCAATGCCTTTTGTATCAGGTGTTTAGACATATGCACAGAGAAGGTAAATAGTTTGCGGGATTGATTTTCTGAGATATTTTTGACAGAGTGAATCTCTGTATTTGATGCAATGAATACTTTCATGCTAGATGATGCTAGATTGTATTGAATTTCGATGAATTCGTTATGCTCATGATTGATATGCGGAGGAATCTGAGTTTTCAGGGAGGTTCTATCAAATTTGGTTTCGGTGAGCAGGCATTTCCCTCTCGCAATGGATGCAAGGTTAAGGAGAAATTATGTAGTAGATAGGTTGTCCATTAGACAGTGGTAAGTTACCAGACAGATGCAGAATACTCAAGGCTTGAATTGAGTTACCTGCACTGTCATTGAAAACCATGAGCATAAATTCGAAGGGGGTCCTTACTGGTAAGAGGTTTTGATGCTGGGGGGTATGAACTATTCCACACGATGCCACATGCTCATTATTTGTTTTAAAAAACAACTAATTTCGGACCCCCTTCCTCAATTAAATTTCGAAAAGCTTGAGGGCGTTCGAAATCAATGGAGACCATTGATTTATATTTTTACAATCTCTGCCATTTTAAAATTGTCTAGACGTTAGCCTATTCAAATGACTTTGAATTACCCAAGATATTTCAACGCTAATTTAAATCTACCTCCACCAATGTGTTTTTGAGAGCTCTTCATAAAGCTCAAATGCTTGGTTTAACTTAGGCTTAATTTAAAAAATATATATATATAGTATAATTTTAATTTAAAACAAATATTTCCATAAAAATATATAATTATATTTTTATAAAAATAATATATTTTAAATCAAAATTAATATAAAAAAATAATAAACCATTCAAAAGTATAATGAATATATCTCTCGGCATTGAACTTAGTGAAAAATTGACAATTTCTCACTGAGAAATTTTAATTTTCGGTGTGCCAAAATATGTTACAACATTATGGAAGAGTACCTTGCAACAGGTGCAAAAGTCTCATCATAATCTATCCCCTCGATTTGTGAGAATCCCCGGGCCAAAAATCTAGCCTTGTATTTCTCCACACTCCCATCAGCAGCTTGCTTTACCTCGGAGATCCATCTCCATCCAACCACTGATTTGTCGACCGGTCTTGGGACAATTTCCCATGCACTATTTTTTATAATGGAGTCATACTCCACCATTGCATCAACCCAAGTTGGTTGTTGCACTGCTTCCTAAAAGGAAGACGGTTCAGTCAAAATACATTTTCTCATAAGAGC
This sequence comes from Pinus albicaulis, assembly GCA_034641835.2. NCBI lineage: Eukaryota > Viridiplantae > Streptophyta > Pinopsida > Pinales > Pinaceae > Pinus > Pinus albicaulis. The sequence continues at coordinate 383,477,121 of CM076574.1, forward strand.
CATGTATCCAATAAATCAGTTAGGAGACTATCTCTGTATGCGTTGTGAAGTGGGGGCTCCTACATTCTTTGCAACATCAAGTCTCAATCTATCAGCTTCCATGGTGCGCCTTCTGCCAATTCTGATGGATGGCTCTGCATGAGTTTTTTTCTCCACTCCATGATCCTTCGCATGTGGCTGATCCAGATCTTGAGGCTCATCCTTGATAACCAACAGTTCCTCCTCTGCATGCAATTCCAACTCTCTCTCAAGGGACAACCACATGGATTTATAGTCCTCAAATTTTATATCCCATCGCACAATAGTCATTCTGCTATTTGGAAAATACACACGATAAATATCGGGTGTTTCAGTGTACCCCACAAAAATCCCGATCTTAGATGTCGGTTCCACCTTCTTCCTGGTGTCCTTGGTCACATGCACATAAACAGATGAGCCAAAAATATTAAAGTGTGAAACATCAGGTTTCTTACTAGTGAAAGCCTCTTCAGGTGTACTCATGCCAAGTATCCTATGAGGACAATGGTTCTTCACAAATACCGAAATGTTGCATGCTTCCTCCCACAGATGCATCGGTAGGCCTTGATCATGAAACATTGCTCTTACTGTGACCACAATAGTTCTGTTCTTTCTCTCCATGGCCCCATTCTACTATGGGTTATGAGGTGCTATGAGTTCTCTTCAAATTCCTTCTTTCCTACATAAGTTCTTGAATTCGTTAGAGATGTATTCTCCACCATTATCGCTCCTAAGAGCCTTCACTTGCTTCCCGACTCTTTCTCCACCAGTGCCTTAAACTCAAGAAAATTAGAGAATCTCTGATCTTTCTTCTGCATGAAGAAGATCCAACACTTACAAGAAAATTCATCAACAAATATTACATAGTACTTATGTTTTGTTGTCGAAGCAACAGAGAATGGTCTACACACGTCTGTGTGAACTCTCTCAGGGATCCCCGAAGCTCGATTTTACTTATCATGAAAGGTGGCCTTTACATATTTTACCATAGTACTTCCCTTGCATGTGTCTGATTGCGCATGTGTACCCTTGGGAAGACCAGTAGAAATCTGCTGCATGACTTTCAAGGCTCCATGGTGAAGATGGCCCAATCTCCTGTGCCATAATTCACCCTCATCCTGGCTCACCAATTGATCTTCCTTTCTCATCATTGTTGCGCAACCATCTACCTCCAACTTGTAGATATTCTAACTTGAATCCATATCCTCTTGGCTTGTCCTGTTGTCTTATGTCGCAAGTAATCTTTTCCTTCACTAAAAACAACATCATAGCCTCTATCCTCCAACATTGTGACTGAGACTAATTTTTTCTTTAAACCTAGTACATGCATTGCATCTTTTAATTAAAAGGGTGTACCTGAATGCCTCTGGAAGGTAATGGTACCTATCCCAGTAGCACTGTACCGCCTATCGTCACCCATTTCAATATGCATTTGGAGATCCTTCTCCTCCAAGTCACGAAAAATTTCCTTGTCTCCCATCATGTGAAAGGAAGTGCCACTATCCAAATACCACACAAATCCCAATGCACTGGACACCATGCACATGATCAATGATAATTTAAGCTCAAATTTCAAGGTCAAAGCCTCACTAGCTGCAGATCCTAAAACCTTCTTGTTCTTCTTCTTTTGTGGGTAGTTAGTAGAAAAATGCCCATGTTCGTGACAGTGAAAACACTTCACCTTGGACATGTCCTGCTTCTTTCCATTCTTGGACTCATATTTGGAATGTAATTTCTTCCCCTTCCCCTTATTCTCCTTGGCATCCAAATCATAATCCTCTTCATCTTCATTCTTAGATGAATATCCATCTCTGGTGTTCCATATGAACTCCTCTTGCACCAAATCCGACCACAGTCGTTCCCAATCTGGAAAATTTTCCCTTCCATTAACAGTCTTGATAACTGTGCCAACTCTTGGGAAGTCCTGGGATAGCCAAGCTCACCAAATCATCATCAGCGATAGTTATACCAACGCTCCCTAGTTAATCCCGACATTGGACAAACTTCGTTAGATATTTTGGCATGGAGTCGCCCTTCTCCATCTTGATCTTCTTGAGTTTATCTTTGAGCGCCAATTTCCTATGGTCGTTGCTGCTTTGCAATATATCTGTCAAAGCCTTCCACATTTCATATGGTGTGGATTTCCCATGGAGGCTTGAGACAATTTGGTATCGTACTCCCTCCAACAGGATCCTCCTCGCCTTTGCGACTTTCTTTTGCCATCCATCAAGATTTGCAGCATCTGTCAGATCAGGCTTAGGGACACCATTGTCAATGAATTTCTTCAGGCCATTGTCTTCGAGTATTTCCTCCATCCTGTTCTTCCAAGAAATATAGTTTGAGATTCCCTCGAGTGCATACTCCAACCTCAAGCCATTGAAAGCTATTTCGATCCTGAATCAGCTGTAGCACCAAGAAAGTCTTTCTGCAAATTTGAATTCAATCCAATCACAAACTCAGCTCCTGCTTCACTTCTACAATTTCCTATGCTCTGATACCATGTGAATTATACAACAAGAATGTATATCTTGGATTCACCCAATATAAAAATGTATTAAAGTTAAATATTGAATCTCTTCTACAAATATTTTGCAGAATTAAAACACAATCGTTAATCACATGAAGTAAATAAGAATCAAATCACACACAACACAGATAATTTATTGGGAAAAACTTACGGCTCAAAACCCCACTATCTTCTATTGTATATTCATAGCATGGATCATGAAACAATTACATACAAAATTATTCTCACAATATCCCTCCAGTACTCAGCTAATTGTCTCACACTATCATACAAAAACTAACCAATACTTAGCCAATTTACTGCCTCCAGACAACCTGCCTCGCTTTTGGAATCCTTAATGAATGCAATCCCTAAAATATAGGAATTCATGCCTTCCTTGACTGTGCAAGTATCATGGGCACTCGAATGGGTGTTTTGTTGCATGGGTGCAGCCCAATAATCCTACAACTGATAGTCAACTTCCCTTTCACCTAGATCTCAACTGGGTCTCCACTCGATCTGACATGCATGCAGCTAATACTATTAAAACATTAGTTGCATGTGAGATCACTACATGTGAATTAATTAATGTTTAATGCACTTGATCTCTCACTAGTGTATCTTCAGTTACAACTAGCACAACTGACTTTAACTCACTTAACCGAGTTAAACTGATTTAGAACATGCATTAACTAATGCACCATTGCACTTCGAACTCTGTTACAACTAGAATTACTCTGCATGTCCCACCAAAAACCTCTAACTCAAAATACATGCGCTAACTGATTTTATCACAATCAGTTAACTATTACAAGTCATCATTGAAAGCAGACTGAGTTTATTGTCCATTTCTAATTAAGGGATAACTAAAAATATACATGCACCTAAAAATAGCATTGTGGGCCCCACCCTAGTTTAGGTGCTTAATGAAACTAGGCGTGGGTGTTGAATTTTCTTGTTGAATCTCAACATGAAGAAACCTATAAAAAATTAGTTAGTGGACTGTTAGTGGATGATTTGTGACCCTAGTCCAGTCATCTATAGATTTTTAGAAGGATGATAAGAGGAGTAGTTTAGATTTGTTCATATATTGGATAACAAAGATCAAATTGTCGATACACAAGAACAATGACTTTGTGAGGACTAAAAACATTGTTAGGTGAAAGATTTGAAGAGCCCAAGATGAAGAAAATATTGTGAGCACTAGATCAGTAAAAAGAATTTATTATGGTTGGGAAAATTGATGGTAGTCCAAGTATAGTTGGAGGGTTGTTAGGTGACTATCAAAGAAGAGCCCTAACTCTTGTACTTGTGAAGGACAACAAGATTGGTAGAAGGGAAGGTGTATAGGGCCTAAGGATGTGCAAAATTTGATGGACTAAAGTAGCAGTCAAGTGGCCAACCAACTAGACCTAGTTCACTATATTGTAGAGGATTAATTCAGTGAGAAGAAGGGCAACCCCCATAGCCCTAGAATTCTCATCTTGGAGTCGTAGTATGGAAAAAGTGGGCATACCAAAGAGTTGTTCATTAATGGAGTTGTGAACAACTTGTTGCCACTCAAACTAGTAGTGGACCTAAAAGGGGTTCCTAAGAGGGAAATTGTTAGGACAAGGGCAACAGTGGAGGCTTAGCACATTGTCACCACTGCTAAGTCTCCTTGCTCTTCAGGGATTTTCACCGATGAGAGGAGTCCCAGTAGTTTAGAAAGTAACTTGTAGAGTATATTCCAATGAATAGGTGGGAAGTGACCCTAGAAACCCTTTCCCTAAGATAGAATAAAGAGTGGGACATGCTTGCCTTTTAAGCAAGGGAATTGATCTTCTAGGGAGAGAGGAGGGTGACTAAAGGGTCGAGGGAGAAGAATAAGACTTATGAAGGAATTTATCAATCCCTAAAATCCTTTGGGGACTTGGATTCCCAAATGGTCCTTGATGAAAGGCCTTTGACACCAAATGGGACCACACGGAGCCAAGTGGACCCAACGTAGGTTCAAGGATGGAATTTAGCAACCAATGATGTTCCTATCTTGGACAATGTGAGGAGAAAGGATCATGCAAGCGTTTTTACTTCGATGGGTCAAATTGATCCTACTAGGTTCTAGCCTTGGGAACACCTATGCAAAACTTGATCCTAGAGCTAGGGCTTGAGGTATCCAGAGATTCCATCGTCGGAATTGGTCCAAATTATGAGGAGAGTGAGGGGACTCACCAATTCAATTTCCTCTATGAGATCAAAGTTTTCCTCTAGCTAGATTCTTGGAAAATTAATGCCCTAGTTGACCTAATGGAGCTAGACCTAGGGAAAATGAAAATTGTGAAAAAAGGGGGGAAATAATCACCCTTTTCTAGGTACTAGTGCATAATTAACTTGGGGATATGGAGTCAGGGGTGATAATGAACAAGAATTCAGTTTCTTGATTAAGGAGGCCCATAAAGTCAACTTCGTCCAATGTTATAGGAAAGCAAAAAGTGACCTTCAAGCATTTATAATTCATACAAATGGTGCAATATTATTGAGATAAAATGTTCTCTAACACATTTCATTCATCCAAAAATGTCCCGTACATTAAATAATCTAAATAGACACATAATTCCACATTTCCATCATGCAACAATTAGCTCTAGTTATAGCAAAATTCAATAGTATGCAACAACAAGAGGAATATAATTAAGTTTTCAGTCACAATGTTAGAGAGTATATCCAACCAGCTTCACATTTGCAAAAACAAATCTCCAAGATAAAAATAGCCCAAATCCATACATCAAAATGCATCCATCATCCAAAATAGTCCTCCAAGGAAAAATGTGAAGTTCTCTAAAGATAGAGAGATCCCAAGTAAAGTGATGATACAAATGAATCAAACTAAATCCTATTTATACATTTATTAGGATTTGATCAGCTTAGCTTATGGGCCTACATTAGCCCCTTAACATAAAATAATATGCAAGTAACCTTAAATTTTGGTGACAATCCCACTAAACTATCTCATACATGGAATAATAAGCCTCATAAGAGGTCAACTGATGTCTTAGGGCCTTCTAGGAGGCATATTGGGGTCCATGAGTGCCATAAAAATGCATGGGACCCATCAAAAGTGTTGGACAAGGGGGTGGCCCCTTGTTCTCCAAACATTAAACTTGTGGTGCTCTCATTAAACTTGTGAACTGAAAGGGTTGTGTGTGGCCACCATGAGCAAGTAGGTTAAGTGTTGTCTTTTTTAGGATATATTGGTTGTCAAAAGATTAACACCAAGCCCTAGTTTTATTCCTTGTATCAATGTGATTGTAAAGGGTCACGATTCATGGTACATGAGATATAACCTGTGGTATTTTAGTTTGTAATATAATGAAGAAGGGTTTGAAAAAGGTAAAATTATCATGTGCACTAGTTGATTCCTTGATTTGTGTAGATTTCGTTGTGCATTAAAGTAGATGTGTTGTGGCACATGAGTGTGTTTGCATCAAAGATTCTAAGCTAAAACCCAGATTCTCATGTGTCATGGAAATTGAATATATTCGTTGTTCACCTAAGAACTACCTATAACTCATCTTATGCTACTCATGTCCAATCTCAACTCATCCAACTTAACAAGTTACCAAGACAAGCCTCACATCCAACTATGGTAGTAAAACAATTAAGCTACACAGTTTACATCTTAACATCCCATATCACCTGGCATGTCTTAGAATTCCTTGGCATTATCTAGCACGTGTTAGCACCCCCTGCATTCATTGGCATGCTTTGGCACTCCCTAGCACACACAACACTCCTTGACATGCCTTGGCACTCTAGCTACCTTGAAATTTCCTAGCATATAACATTGCTACTCCCTCGGCACACCTGACACTCCCTATCACTCACTCTTATTCGTTCATTTCCATGCATTTTTAACTAGTTCTCTCTTGTGTTTCCAGGGCACTCCCTAGTAGGCATTGACACACCCTAGGACTTGGCACATCCTAGCATGTTTCCCTGGCACTCTAGAATTCCTTGGCACTACCTAGCATACCTTTAAAATCCCTCCCTATCACACCTAGAACCCGTTGGTGCTCCCTATCGCACACTGTTATTCATTCATTTCCATGCATTTGAGACTAATGCTCCCTTGTTTTTCCTTATTACTCCCAAACACTCCGTCCTGGCATGCATTGGCACACCCTGGCACCTGGCACATCTTGGCATGTTTCCCTAGCCTCTAGCATGCCTTAAAAATTCCTTAACACACCCGAAACTCACTGACACTTCCTGTCACAAAGTCTTATTCATTCATTTTTAAATATAGTTTTATCTAGTCTGTTATGATGAACTTTCTAGTGGAATATCCATGATAATTTACAAATCACCCCAACATATATCCTTTATGCAAGTCATATGATGATATTTCTTCACACTTATTTATCTCTAGTTGTCCCAACACAATGTAGGTCATCACCACCACCCTTGAAAATTTAACATGATAGGCTCGTGATCCTATCTAAGCTTGGAAGAAAATTTCAAAACTTAGTTACACAACATGATGGAATATTATTATAAATGTTTCCCATGGATTCTAATCAGCAATATTTAGTGGGATTGGAGCAACAACACATTTTTTTCACAAAAAATATCCATGATAGTTTACAAATCACCCCAACTTCTATCCTTTATGCCAGTCATATGATGAATTTTCTTTTTGAATCTAAAAATGAAGAAACCTATAAAAAATTAGTCAATGGACTGTTAGTGGATGATTTGTGAACCTAGTCCAGTCATCTACAGATTGTTAGAAGGATGATAAGAGGAGTAGTTCAAATTTGTTCATCTATTGGACAACAAAGATCAAATTGTTGATACACAAGAACAATGATTTTGAGAGGACTCAAACCATTGTTAGGTGGAAGATTTAAAGATTGAAGACAATATTGTGAGCCCTACATCAGTAAAAAGAATTGATTGTGGTTGGGAAAATTGATGGTAGTCAAATTATAGATGGAGGGTTGTTAGGTGACTATCAAAGAAGAGCCCTAACTCTTGTACTTGTGAAGGACAACAAGATTGGTATAGGGGAAGGTGTATAGGGCCTAAGGATGTGAAAACTTTGAAGGACTAAAGTAGCAGTCAAGTGGGCCAGCCAACTAGCCCTAGTTCACTATATTGTAGAGGATTAATTCAGTGAGAAGAAGGGAAACCCCCATAGCCATAGACTTCTCATCTTGGAGCTGTAGTATGGAAAAATTGGGCATACCAAAGAGTCGTTCACAAATGGAGTTGTGAACAACTTATTACCACTCAAACTAGTAGTGGACCTAAAAGGGGTTCCTAAGAGGGAAACTGCTAGGACAAGGGCAACAGTGGAGGCTTAGCCCATTGTCACCATAGCTAAGGCTCCTTGCTCTTCACGAAATTTCACCGATGAGAGGAGTCCCGGTAGTTTAGGAAGTAACTTGTAGAGTATAGGTCAATGAATAGGTGGGAAGTGACCCTAGAAACCCTTTCCCTAAGATAGAATAAAGAGTGGGACATGCTTGCCTTTTAAGCAAGGGAATTGATCTTCTAGGGAGAGAGGAGGGTGACTAAAGGGTCGAGGGAGAAGAATAAGACTTATGAAGGAATTTATCAATCCCTAAAATCCTTTGGGGACTTGGATTCCCAAATGGTCCTTGATGAAAGACCTTTGACACCAAATGGGACCACACGAGGCCAAGTGGACCCAACGTAGGTTCAGGGATGGAATTTAGAAACCAATGATGTTCCTATCTTGGACAATGTGAGGGGAAATGATCATGCAAGAGTTTTTACTTTGATGGGTCAAATTGATCCTACTAGGTTCTAGCCTTGGGAACACTTATGCAAAACTTGATCCTAGAGCTAGGGCTTGAGGTATCCAGAGATTCCATCGTCGGAATTGGTCCAAATTATGAGGAGAGTGAGGGGACTCATCAATGCAATTTCCTCTATGAGATAGAAGTTTTCCTCTAGCTATATTCTTGGAAAATTAATGCCCTAGTTGACCTAATGGGCCTAGAACTAGGAAAAATGAAAATTGTGAAAAAAGGGGGGAAATCATCACCCTTTTCTAGGTACTAGTGCATAATTCACTTGGGGATATGGATTCAGGGGTGATAATGAACAAGAATTCAGTTTCTTGATTAAGGAGGCCCATAAAGTCAACTTCGTCCAATGTTATAGGAAAACAAAAAGTGACCTTCAAGCATTTATAACTCATACAAATGGTGCAATATTATTGAGATAAAATGTTCTCTAACACATATTATTCATCCAAAAATGTCCTGTACATTAAATAATCTAAATAGACACATAATTCCACATTTCCATCATGCAACAATTAGCTCTAGTTATAGCGAAATTCAATAGTATGCAACAACAAGAGGAATATAATTAAATTTTCAATCACAATGTTAGAGATTATATCCAACTAGCTTCACATTTGAAAAAACAAATATCCAAGATAAAAATAGCCCAAATCCATACATCAAAATGCATCCATCATCCAAAATAGTCCTCCAAGGAAAAATGCGAAGTTCTCTAAAGATAGAGAGATCCCAAGTCAAGTGATGATACAAATGAATCAAACTAAATCCTATCTATACATTTATTAGGAGTTGATCAGATTAGCTTATGGGCCTACATTATAATATGCAAGTAACACTAAATTTTTGTGACAATCCCACCAAACTATCTCATACATGGAATAATAAGCCTCATAAGAGGTCAACTGATGTCTTATGGCCTTCTAGGAGGCATACTGGGGTCCATGAGTGCCATAACGATGCATGGGACCCATCAAAAGTGTTGGAAAAGGGGGTGGACCCTTGTTCTCCAAACATTAAACCAGTGGTGCTCTCATTAAACTTGTGGACTGAAAGGGTTGTGTGTGGCCACCATCAACAAGTAGGTCAAGTGTTGTCTTGTTCAGGATAGATTGGTTGTTAAAGGATTAACACCAAGCTCTACTTGTATTCCTTGTATCAGTGTGATTGTAAAGGGTCACGATCCATGGTACAAGAGCTATAGCCTATTGTATTGTAGCTTGTAATATAATGAAGAAGGGTTTGAAAAAGGTAAAATTATCATGTGCACTAGTTGATTCCCTGATTTGTGTAGATTTATTTGTGCATTAAAGTAGATGTATTATAGCACTTGAGTGTATTTGCATCAAAGATTCTAAGACAAAACCTAGATTCTCATGTGTCATGGAAATTGAACATATTCCTTGTTCACCTAAGAACTACCTATAACTCATCTGATGCTACTCATGTCCAATCTCAACTCATCTGACTTAATAAGTTACTAAGGCAAGCCTCAAATCCAACTGTGGCAGTAAAACAACTAAGCAACACATTTTACATATTAACATCCCATATCACTTGGCACGTATTATAATTCCTTAACATTACCTAGCACGTGTTAGCATCCCCTGCATTCCTTTGCATGCTTTGGCACTCCCTAACACACAATAACACTCCCTGACATGCCCTGGCACTCTAGCATACCTTGAAATTTGTTGTGTAACCAGCTCCAAAAATAGAAGAAAAGAGATATAAACGCCTTAGAAATAAGCCACTTCGAGTGGGCAACCTCCAATACATTACATAAATGAGCAAATCTTGGATGATACAAATGAGCAAAACCTCCTTCTATATATAGGAGTCCATGGGGCCACAATATAATCCTAGTGGGGCCACAATGTAATCCTAGCCGACCTAACAATAATAATGTAAGGGTACAATAATAACAATATGGGGGTTACAGGGGTACAACACTAACAATAAGGGAGGCTACACTAACATAATAAGGGACTACACTATTAATATAGGGACTTAACATGCCCCTCTCCTTCAAACAAGTGTTGTCCTCAACGCTTGATTATTTCTTGATGCTTCTGAACAAAATTCTCATCCTCCCATGTGTAATCTTCTACAGGAAAATTATTCCACTTGCTAAGATACTCTAAAATTGATCGTACTTGTCTAGTTCTTGTTTTTTTGGCTGCTTCAGAACTTCTTTTGATGTGATGTTGATCTTCCTGTTGTTTCATTTGATTTTGCACCAAAGTTAGGTTATCCTTTGAGAGTTGGAGAACTTGTTGATGATGATCGATGTGATATTCCACTACTTTATCATCCATATTAGATTTTATTTGATCCTTAAAACCATCCAATTTAGCCTCCATTTCTTCTTTTAAACCATCTATGTCATTCGGTTTCTCTTCGTAAGATCAAAATTTGTTGCACTTGGTAACTTAATTTTGATATCTCATACTGCAATTCTTCCTCTTCATGCATCATAGTATACCTTTCTGAGGGCTTAATGAATATGGAATTATTTTTGGGAGCCATTATAAAACCCAATACTGATAAAAATGCTTCAATATGCACTTGGAATCACTTCAAACGTCTTTTTCAAACAAGACTTGTGCAATTTGGAAACAAGTACACACCTTTTTCTTGCTTTTTAGGAGCTCGATATTGAAATTGGATTATCTCTGTGATTGCAGCACTTAAATATTTGAATTTCAGTACTAACGTAGCCCTCTGAATTCTCTTTCGAATGCCACAGGTCTGACCTGATTTGGATTCTCCAAGAAATATTTGTGTCCAATCTCCCACAATGACCTAATTATGGACTGGTTCAGTAGAGCGAACTTGTATGACTTGCCACGTGTCACTGTTTTGTCCTTCAGCTCTGAAATTGATATCCAAGAAACGAAAGTTTGTGTACTTGTGACCACTTTTTATGGCACTCCAATCTGATGCTCAAAGAGAGAGTTATGAATCTTTTCCCACGATCACCTCTTTGAGATGAAATTCGGGAGCCTGAAAAAGCACTACTTTCCACAGATCATATCTCCGAAAATATTCTGAACCAAGATCTCAAATATTTTGACGCGTGTCTTCAGGATTTCAGCTTCGCACCCTAAAAATTTCAGATTCTGAACCTTCGTAGAAAAAAAGTTATAGCGAAATTTCCACGATGACCTGTTTAGGAGCCTGAAAGAAGACCTAACTTCCACAGATCATATCTCCGAAAATGTTGTTAACCAAGCTCTGAAATTTTTAGACGATCTTCCTTAGGATATTGGCTTCGTACCCTAAAAATTTCAGCTTCTGAAACTTCGTAGAAAAAAATTTATAGCGAAAATCCCACGATGACCTGTTTGGAGCAGCGAAACCCTAGAATCCAAAGGCTCCGATACCAAATGTTGTGTAACCAGCTCCAAAAATAGAAGAAAAGAGATATAAACGCCTTAGAAATAAGCCACTTCAAGGGGGCAACCTCCAATACATTACATAAATGAACAAATCTTGGATGATACAAATGAACAAAACCTCCTTCTATATATAGGAGTCCATGGGGCCACAATATAATCCTAGTGGGGCCACAATGTAATCCTAGCCGACCTAACAATAATAATGTAAGGGCACAATAATAACAATATGGGGGTTATAGGGGTACAACACTAACAATAAGGGAGGCTACACTAACATAATAAGGGACTACACTATTAATATAGGGACTTAAAAAAATTTCCTAGCATATAACATTGCTACTCCCTCCTTAGCACACCTGAAACTCAATGACACTCCATATCACACACTCTTATTTGTTCATTTCCATGCATTTTTAACTAGTTCTCCCTTGTGTTTCCATGGCACTCCATAACATGCATTGACACACCCTAACACTTGGCACATCCTAACATGTTGCCCTGGCACTCTAGCATTCCTTGGCACTACCTAGCATACCTTTAAACTCCCTCCTTAGCACACCTAGAACATGTTGATACTCCCCGTCACACACTCTTATTCATTCATTGCCATGTATTTGAGACTAGTGCTCTCTTGTTTTTCCTTGGCACTCCCAAACACTCCACCCTGGCATGCTTTGGCACACCCTAGCACCTAGCTCATCTTGGCATGTTTCCCTGGCCTCTAGCATGCCTTAAAAATGCCTAGCATACATTGACGTCACTCCCTCCTTAGCACACCCGAAACTCACTGACACTTCCTGTCACAAACTCTTATTCATTCATTTTTAAATATAGTTTTATCTAGTCTGTTATGATGAACTGTCTAGTGGAATATCCATGATAGTTTACAAATCACCCCAACATATATCCTTTATGCAAGTCATATGATGATATTTCTTCATAGTTATTTATCTCTAGTTGTCCCAACATAGTGTAGGTCATCACCACCACCCTTGCAAAATTTAACATGATAGGCTCATGGTCCTATCTAAGCTTGGAAGAAAATTTCAAAACTTAGTTACACAACATGATGGAATATTATTATAAAGGTTTCCCATGTTTTCTAATCAGCAATATCTAGTGGGATTGGAGCAACAACACATTTTTTTCACGAAAAATATCCATGATAGTTTACGAATCACCCCAACATCTATCCTTTATGCAATTCATATGATGATATTTCTTCACGCTTATTTATCTCTTGTCCCAACACAGTGTAGGTCATCACCACCACCCTTGAAAATTTTAACATGATAGGCTTGTGGTCCTATCTAAGCTTGGAAGTAAATTTCAAAACTTAGTTACACAACATCATGGAAGATTATTATAACGATTTCCCATGCATTCTAATTTGCAATATCTGGTGCGATTGAAACAACAACACATTTTGTTCACGAGAAATATCAATGATAGTTTATGAATCACCCCAACATATATCCTTTATGCAAGTCATATGATGATATTTATCCACACTTATTTTTCTCTGTTCCCGACATAGTGAAGGTCATCACCACCACCCTTGAAAATTTTAACATGATAGGCTCATGGTCCTATCTAAGCTTGGAAGAAAATTTTAAAACTTAGTCACACAACATCATGGAATATTATTATAAAGGTTTCCCATGAATACTAATCAGAAACATCTGGTGGGATTGGAACAACAACGCATTTTTTTCACGAGAAATATCCATGATAGTTTATGAATCACCCCAAAATCTATCCTTTATGCAAGTCATATGATGATATTTCTTCACACTTATTTATCTCTTGTCCCAACACAGTGCAGATCATCACCACCACCCTTTCAACATTGAACGTGATACACTCTTGGTCCTATCTAATCTTGGAAGAAAATTTCAAAAATTAGTTACTCAACATCATGGAAGATTATTATAAAGGTTTCCCATGCTTTCTAAACAGTAATATATGGTGGGAATGGATCAAAAACACATTTTTTTCACGATAAATATCCATGATAGTTTACGAATCACCCAAACATATATCCTTTATGCAAGTCATATGATGATATTTCTTCACACTTATTTATATCTTGTCCCAACATAGTGTAAGTCATCACCACCACCCTTGAAAAATTGAACATGATAGGCTTCTAGTCCTATCTAATATTGGAAGAAAATTTCAAAACTTAGTTACACAACATCATGGAAGATTATTAAAAAGGTTTCCCATTCATTCTAATGAGCAATATCTGGTTGGATTGGAATAACAACACATTTTCATGTTCACGAGAAATATCCATGATAGTTTATGAATCACCCCAACATCTATCCTTTATGCAAGTCATATGATGATATTTCTTCACACTTATTTATCTCTTGTCCCAACACAGTGCAGGTCATCACTACCACCCTTAAAAAATTGAACATGATAGGCTCGTGGTCCTGTTTAAGCTTGGAAGAAAATTTCAAAAATTAGTTACACAACATCATGGAAGATTATTAAAAAGGTTTCCCATGCATTCTAATCAACAATATCTAGTGGGATTGGAACAACAACACATTTTTTTCATGAGAAATATCCATGACAGTTTATTAATCACCCCAACATCTATCCTTTAGGCAATTCATATGATGATATTTCTTCACACTCATTTATCTCTTGTCCCAACACAGTGCAGGTCATCACCACCACCCTTGCAAAATTGAACATGATAGGCTCGTGGTCCTATCTAAGCTTGGAAGAAAATTTCAAAACTTAGTTACTCAACATCATGGAATATTATTATAAAGGTTTACCATGAATTCTAATCAGCAATATATGGTGGGATTGGAAAAACAACACATTTTGTTCACGAGAAATTCTAACAAAGATCACAATTGAATTGATAAAAAACAATGTTTGGAAGACAATATTCATCCTAAAACACAAAAATAATGGATTCTGGTAATTCCTCCACTCCCTCTTGGATGCCCCTGTGACTTCTTTGATGATGTTGCACAAGTTATCCCACCTAGCTCCAAAGTGGGTGTGGTACTCTTCCTCTCCTAGTCTTATAGCGAGAAAGTATGATATACCCAAAGTTAAGGCTCGAACAACTGAGTTGATTCCATTTCTCTCTGTAACCTTTTGGAAATTGCATCCATGAAAAGAGTCAAATCCCTATAAATCATGAGGGATTCAAAAATCATGATCAATTGGGTCAATAATTCATGATAGAAAACGTCTACCTACATCCCATCGTACAGGATATAATAGATTCCCCCAACTCTTTTGACTAGCTATCTTTCAGACACATTCTGAAGGAGAAAAATACCACAACACACAAGCTTTCAAAAGAATCTCTCAAACTACCCATCGATACCTTTGTGATACCAGACTCCATCGATAGGATGGAGTATTACCAAATGATTATTCATGTCTAAGCTCAAAAAACAAGCCAATGTAGATTGATGCATGCACATTCCAATCATGAGAATCAATTTCTACATCTTCTAAATAGAAAAAACAAGTAAATTTTTTCTCTATTCACTTTACAACATAAACACCAATTTCACCCATAATGTTAGGATAAGGTGAATGATATGACCGAAAAGGTGGGAGGATTATTTTTTTGTGTATTGAATAGGACTAGGGGACACACATGTAGCATGGATGGGTAGAAGTGGGATGACCAAGCATGGTTTACTAAGATATATAATCCAGACATTAGAGAATGAGAAGGGGGATTAAGACCTAATGTCATAGGGGCTAGGGGGCCTAGAGGGAAGGTAACAAGAGAAATTGAAAGGGGAACCCTCGATAGTGGTGATAAGGGGATTAGGGGCTCCATTATCACAAACATCAAGCCATTAACCAATAACCACTAAATTCCCTATCCCTTAACCCAGCCATAATCTCTTAACCCCTACACTCATAACTCATAAGCCATCAACCCCTTGACGCATTTAAACTTAAGCCATTAACTCCTAACCTAGAATCAATGAACCCCCTAAGCACTAACCCCTTATTCTCTTAATTCGCGACCCTTAAACATTAATCCATAACCCCTAAACACCTTAAAACTTAACCCCTAAACACCTTAAAACCTAACCCCTTAACCCCTAACACCTGAATCCCTTAATTGTTAAGCCCTTAACCCCTAAAACCCTTTCCCCCCAAGTCCTTGGCCCTTAACTCTTAACTCTTGAAGCCCTTAGCCACTTAATATCCAAGGCAAAAAAAAAAACATGAAACCAACAAAATAACCTCTTAGGAGAATCCTTCACCTCTAACTAAGAATATTGGTACCATTTTATTTTTAGAGAACTAGGTATTGGTCTCGGGGGTGTGTGTTTGTGGGTAATTCCCTTATTAACATGTATACCAAATCTATAACGACTGGATAATTTGCAAAACCTCAATAAGAATTGCTCACAACATCTACACTTCATGTTGACATGGAGCTTTTAGTTCTCTCCCACATAAGGAGTTGGCAATGAATATATCACTCATAATGACGCAACCTCTTCAACCCTAATGAACAAGGAGCTAACCCTTGATACAATATTTTGTTTGCTAAAAAACACAATTGTGTCAATGTAGAATACTATACATAAGAGAAAATAAAATGATATTGTCCACATCAATGCTTGAAATAGCCTCACATTTGCCATGTGTGGTGAGCTAAGGGGTGAATGTAGGGCACTATTAAAGTTACATCATTTTTAAATTCCTTTTACATCATGAGATTGTTATCCATTAGGGTTGATGAATCATCACAAGGGAGCATGACTCCTTTTTGTGGGGGATCGATTAAAATTGTAACATGATTCAAGTGACATACACCTCCAATGTAAATGACATCATTACATTTTTGTGTCAAGTTGTTAAAGAGGTTATTTATAAACAATAAATTTAGTACTTGGACTTCATCTTTTCATGGCCTTGACTCCAAGATGGATTTGTACAAGGAACACTTCATGAAAATAAGAGGGGGCCTTATTTTTTAACCCTCATACACACAAGAGCACTAGATGTTTCCCTTCAGATCCCCTTGGGTGGTTTCAAAGTGGGTTTACATTAGTTTCTAGTTGAAACTAATGACCTCATGATATTCCTCTTCTCAATAACATATTATAGCTTTTACATATACACAATATTGAGTTAGAGGATCACCTCATCTGTAGATGCTCCATTTATTATGGGATTCAAGGGATGTTCTATTTTATTTTATCAAGATTTAAATGATAGTTATTGACTTTCTTTCAATACATGTCTAACTATTTTTATGAGGGACGTCCTTGGATTTAGATCTTTATATAAGACCTTATGTGGCCTTCCCCTTTTGAAATTTTCCAAGGGGGTCACCTCCTTCCATGTTTCCTTGCCTACTTGGGGCCAAAATTGACAAGCCAATATTCAAACTTCTTCAACTATCAAATTGGTGGGGCCTCATACCTCTTATTGAACCCATGAATGGGACATTATTTCTCCAAAGAGACTGTTGAGGATTTCCCATTGCAAATCATAGGTTGGATGTCATAGGACCTATTACCCCACTTTATATATGAGTTTTTAGAGGATAATTTTAAATTTTGATTGGCAGATCAACCCTTGTGATTCTTATGACATTAATCATTTTCCAACTGAGATATACAAATGACTGTATAATTGGTTTGACGACACCTTGCCTTGGCCATCTAGGACACTAGATGTAGGAAGATGTTGCTTTAGCGATCACTTTAAATTGATATATATGATCCATGTATATATCTCTAATGTGTATTATTTTTATTGTGATCACTTAAAGACTCTATTCTAAATCTTAAATGTTTTTTCCATAAATTCTATGTTGAATTGTTTCATGGTGTTTCATAGTTTTACACATAAAAATGTGTCATCTTGATAGTTTAAATATATAAATGTTGGTTTGAGTAATTACTACACATCGTATCTTATTATACCCTTATTTCCCTTGGTCAAATTTTATCCCACATAATTTCATAGCCTATTCATTCATTTTAATCATGATGTCCCGCATTATGATTCTCGCCAGTAGGAAATCAATTATTTGATCCATAAAAATAATTATGTAAACCACTCTGTTTTCAATTTTATCACGGTTATTTAATGTTGAGTTTTTGATCTTAATGATATCAGTTGTGCAAGTTCATTGAACAAAGTTGATTATATTAAGCTCTTTTTCTGCACAAGCTTAACCCAACTAGCACAAGCTCAACTCGACCCTGAGATTAACTGACAAGAAAAAGAAATTACATGTATGATGAATCACTTGGAAAGAATATTACATGTTCATGATATGATGGCACATTGATGATGACATTCTTAGAATCACCCATCTGGACGATTGTGTGAAGAGGGCTCGCAATTTCTTCTATGTGGGATTTTTTATTCTTCATGGATCTGGTTCCTCAATTTCTTTTATTGTTGGCCTGTCCTCAGACATCGCTCTTGTTACCTTAAAGTTTGATCATGTATGTACACACTTTCTCTAAATCCTCCAGAATGAAAATGTAATTCAATTTTTTATGGTAGATGAAATTGCAATGATTTCTCTTTGCTACTCTTTGAAAGTGAATCTTAATGAATGTTGTATAAACTCAAGATTTTTATCTTTACTATTCAGGAAGAATCAAATAAATGAATATGACCTAAAAAAAATGAAGTAGTAACCTACTGATCTTAGTGTCTTTTATTGTTCATTACCCTCCTTTGAAATTGATCAATTTATGGTAGAAACATCCCTTTGTGCCCTTGTTTATATTTTTTCTTCTTCAGAATAGTTGGCTAAGATTAATGGAAACTGATCTGATAATTTTTTGGAATTGATATTACAACAAATCCTTTTCCTTTACAAACTACTCTATGATCACTCATTTCATAAATTCAGTACTCCCTTCTTTGCATGATCAATTGTTTGATGAATCATATGCATTCCCAGAGTTTCGATTTGAAGGAAATATGCACTTTAGCCAATTTTCTCAATATGACAAACAACATTGTACAAAGATGGATAGATAATTGTTTCTCGAGAGTTATCATTCTAAAATTTAGGTATTCAATTCTTGTTTATTAATAATATTTATACATCTATGATTAAATATTTTATTAAAATTTTGGATACTTCTTCTTTCCACACCTCTATATGCTTTGCAACTCAGAACATGTTCGAAATTCCCCTGTTTCCATGATAAAAGAACATACATTTCATTAACTATTATGTTTTCTTGGCATGCATTTTATTTATTTCTGGTAGTTTTTTTGTTTTCAAGGTTTTCTTTTCATGTCTCTAGGTTTGATTTGGAATTCTCCAGAAAAACAATAATTCTAAAAAAAAAAAGTGACTAAATCTCTCCTGAATTGTTGCAATATGGCTCTACTTTCAAAGCTCACCCTTGTTGGATTCAACATAGGTTTTCAGGAGAAATTAAAATAAACAAAGAATATTGTAATTTTGGAAACATGTTCTTTGCTTAGGATAGTTACTTCATTCAATCATCAACCCATTAATCCATTATCAATTACATTAAACAATATATGACAGTAACTAATGAAAGAACGTAAATGAGAAACGTTGAAGACAAGCCAAGACAGAAGAACAAGAGAATATGGCACAAGCCAGGGAAAAACCCCAATATAGGGAAAACCCTTGACTAATTCTTTTTATTATTCAAATCCAATGTACAACATAGAGAGAGAGATATAGATCTTATAGAAACATTATTTACTTGCCAGGGTGATGACTAATATCATTGTACAAATGCCAAAGAAATGATCCATAATTCTGCCTTTAAACATCAACAATCATATTCTG
Source organism: Pinus albicaulis (assembly GCA_034641835.2). Lineage (NCBI taxonomy): Eukaryota > Viridiplantae > Streptophyta > Pinopsida > Pinales > Pinaceae > Pinus > Pinus albicaulis. The sequence continues at coordinate 383,496,672 of CM076574.1, forward strand.
TCCAGATTAGTGGTCAAATGTAGTCAAAGCTTTTCCTCAGTGCTGACCTGCTTTAGATATGAACTTATTTCTAGTTAGGGTTTGTTTTCCTACGACAACAAACCATTTGCACTCCTCTAAACATTATTACAAGGCCGCGGCTTCCCCTTTTAAATCACTGTTGACAATCTAAGGCTGGTTAGGGCTATAGTTACAACCTTGCACAACTGGTTAGGGCTAGATGCAGCCCTCTGCAACTTCTTGATGGCAGCAGCGTAACTTTGACCCCATATCTGGCCTGTATAGGGTTTAGGCCTAATTGAAAAAAATTCCTTGGAGTTGTGGCAATCCTTCTCTAGAGGATTCACACAATACGTAGCTCTAAACAATCCACAGATCTATGACTAACTTGAATATGGATCTTGGTCTGTGGGAGAGGGTTAATAATGCCCAGATTAAGAATAATTTAACCTAGATATGCTTGAAATAATTTCTAAGGAGCTCTGTCTATATGGAGGAGGGAAATCATGTAATGAAACCCCAATGCACCTACTGAGATTGTCATGAAACCATCAACAGTCTACCCATAGCTTCCTCGACAGTGCAACAAGCAAATAGACTCACTCAAAACAGACCCAACCTCTACGTTTAGCCATTATCCCCACTCGGTTTGCTCAGAGATGCAAGAGAGATTTTTGATGCCTTAAATGGGTTGAAAGAGAATCCTTATACACAATTTAGAAGAGAAGTCGACTTTGATTTTTTGAAGGCAAATTCAAAATTTGAATTTTAAAATTCCCCGCCTAAATAAAATCTCGATTTATAGAATTTATTTTTGAATAAAAAAATATTTACCTTATCCAAATTTGACAATATTTACATCGATTTTGATCCTCTTGAAAAGAGGAATTCAATGGGATTATAATATCCATCAACTGAGCAGACCAAAGTGGAATTTGGCCCTAGTTGCTAATTTTAACACTCCCTCTCAACTAGGGAGAATTCCACCTACCAATCCATCTGCTGCCATAGGTCATCATGTCATATTGAACTATATTTTACTTGCTCTACTCTACTCTATTGAACGCTGATGTGAATAATAAAGAAGAAATGGTCGAGAGCGAGTGACAAGACCTTGCCACTCTCTACTGACAAAAGTCAGTCCGGAGGTAGAACTTGAATTGATCCCAAATCAAGTAGATAAACACCATGCATCCTAGCATTGGGAGTATGACAGTACATGATGCATCCATCGGTAGTGCTATGGTCCCTAACCACTTTTCCCAAATCATTGGCCATATGAGAGGTACTTCCCATGTGTCCCGGACTACATGGGTAGGATGTTGCAGGAACACCAGCAGGGAAAGAATATATCACATATTGTACGCAATCGCACGTAGGGAAAGGAGAATCCACATCCGAAAAAATCATATCACAATAATATGTAGGGAAATGATGAACCACATCCTACAAACACTTATCACAACCATATTTAGGGAAAGGATGAACCACCTCCTGCATGTATGTAAAACATCGAGTGTAGGCAAAGGATGAACCACCTCCTACACACCTGCAAAAACATCAAGTGCATGCAAAACAACAATAGTAGGATTAAATCTACATGTGGGGAAGGATGGACCACATCCCACTGACATGTCAACTATCAATCATAGGGGATGAGCATCCTACATGTGGGGAAATGATGAACCACATCCCATCGACATGTTAACAGATGCCTATATGCATCTCTCACTGGGGTATCCATGAGAGAAGGTGAACCACTCATCCTGCTCATATTCCATAGGAGAAGGTGAACCACTCATCCTATTCATATGTCACTAGCAGTAGGGGAAGGTGAACCACTCACAATACTCACATGTCAAACATCATGGTGTATCACAAGGGAATGTGAACCACTCACCCTGTACAAAATGCACCACTAGGGGAAGGTGAACCACTCACCCTATAGTCTCTCATAGCCCAATAAGTACCCCAAGCCCCTAGGAGATCCCAAAGCTCAATCTTCAGCCAAGAATCCATTCATATAGGGAATGGTGCCAAGCTGCTCTCTGAAAATCAAAACTAAATCAATGGGAGCCTCATATCTCCATACAATAACCTGCAAACATATTGACTTACATCAGAGATCTAGTCAACATTTAGAAATCTTCAGCTTCTTGTACATCTATATGGAGAATATGTGTGGCAGATATTACTCCCTCTTACATCGGGAGATCATAGCCTATATTTGTCTTTCCAGGGTGCATACTTTCCATCAGACAATCTATGATATCTGACCACTCAAACATGCGATAAAACATAAGTGTCCTCTACTGAACCATATACAGTGGTATGTGAAATATTTCTTCTGAAATATATAATGATAGTGAGCACAAAATGGCTTGCTTCAATATAGTGTCTTCATAGAAATTCATGCTTGATGTTTTATACATTCATATGCAATGGTGCTTCCAGAGAAAAAACATCAGTCTTTGATTTGTGATACAAAGAAATGAAGATGGTCGCGAGGAGATATAGTACTTTTCATTTTATTACACCAATAGTGAACTTCAGATTATACTTGATCTTTAATGAGCAACTATCTAATATATATGTATGAGGCTTATCCTTAAATTGTCTTAAAGCCTTTGTATCAAGGCATATGTTGTGGATCATCTGCAATATTCTTTTATTTTCAATTTTGAAAATATAAAAAAATAGAAAATTGTTAAAGCATGTTAAAGTATTAAAGTTTTTATACTTTAGCATAAAAATATTTCTGTTTGTTGCATTAGAGTTAAAAGTGTAAATACTTTGAACTTTATGAAAGTGGGTCCGGACTTGAAGATTAAAAGTCGATTATTTTATTGAGCGGGATGCGCTGAATTCTTGAACTCTGATCAAAGGACTCAACCCGCAGGCACAAATAGCACACGAATTAAAATGAAGGGTGCCTCTGCAGTTGAATAGGTTTACTGCGGGAAAACACAAATGAGCGGTGGAGATTGAATGCAGGGGCACAAGCCAAAATAATTTTTTGTACTCTGAGACCCCCCGTATTGACGTAAGACGCTAAGTTGTTCACAATTGTCTTCCACGTCAGATAAACTTAACTTCTTGTTGGCGCGTCATGTCAGCATTTAAGTGTAAATCCGTGCCACCTATTTAAACGAAATTCACTCTTTCCAAAGCCATTTGTGATTTAATTGATATTTGTAATTGGTTCGCGTTGCGTCCTGTTAAGTTTTCTGTCACCCTATCAAAAATTGGCCACCCTGTAAGTCGTCCATTTTCGTAATTTTGAAGCATGGCTAAACGCTCATCTCTGTCGGGTTCCGCTAGTCATATCCCTCTCATGGATACTAAGAGGGGTATCCAAGACACCAATTGTTATGTTGTTCATCTTTCGTTTTACCAACAAGTTCTCCTGAATGAAAAAGCTTCCCCGGTTTATACTGCCATGACCAAGTCTGGTGTGTTGTCTGCATGTATCCCTAAAACCCATATTTTTCCTGAATGTATATATTGGTTGGTATCAGTTATGTATCCTGGGAAATGTTTTGTGATGAACTGTCAAGGAGAGAATGTTTTGTAGGTGTCTGCCCAGCTAATTCGCCAAGCCCTTTGTTACCCTGAGTCAGAGTCATGTGTTCAGTTCTCTGATGATTCTTTGGTAGTGTGTTATGACAAAATTGTAGGTCAAGAGTTCAATTAGTTTATTCATTTTTCTAAAACCTAACATATAGCAATTTTAGCCTAACAGCAAAGATTTTCCAATGGAAATTTTTGATATTGAAGTTCAACTAGTACTAAGCAGCATTACAAATATTTTGGGCAAAGATGATGATAGTACAATGGATAAATCAATCTTGGGGATGTTTGCCATGATGATGAAGCTAGGAATGGTGCTGGATATTCCATCCTATTGGTAGGAAGCAGTCAATTCACAACTCATGAGCCTCTCATTAACAGGTTCTTTCAGATTTCCTTCATTAATTATTTACTTGTTCTTATATCAAAATGTGGAGGAATTCATGCATCTGGGTTTGAATATTATGGACATGAACAAGAAAAGGAAATCAGTAGTGTTCTGGACAGATGTAGTAGGAAGAGAACAAAATGAAACTGGACTTTTTGATTTTTCTAGTTATTTCATGCCAATTGCATATAAAGTTTTGAATGGAGTTCCTCCCCCTTGTTTCTTACCCAAAGCTAAAAAATTATTGCATTTAGGGGAAAATTGCAAATTTGAAGATTGGTTTGTTTTTTAGGATTACTCCGAAATTAGGTTGTATGGATCAAGTGTTGAGCCTTATAGACTTCCACTGTTTGTACCTATGAGGCTATTTTCTTTGGAGTTTGTTCGAAAAAGTCTAAATGTTGATCAGGATCACTTTGTGCCCATGAAAAAGGGGCATATGTTTAGACTGCCCATGACCATAGGTCCTTTCATAGTTAATATGAGATAGGCATTTGAAGAGGTTACTAGAATGCTAGATGAGATGCATTTGCTGTTAGGGGAAAGCTGGGCGTATGACCCTCACAGTGTAATTTCCAATAGAAGAATTGAGAATGGGTACTCAGCTTTCATTCATGAAAGCAGGCTAGCTTTAGAGAAGATAACAAGTAAAGGTGTAATGAGTTCAACAGGTTCAAATATTCAGACTCCTATCATATCAGAAAAGTCTAATAAAAGAGGTAAAGAGACAGTAGTTGATTTAGAGGATGAGCAGAAGGGAGTTGAGAAAAGAACAAATTTTAGTGAAGAACCTGCATATAATCAACCTAGTTTTTCTTCATAGTTGTGAGAGGAACAAAAAATTCCTGCTTCACCCAGAAGACATGAGACCTCTCATGAACAAGTACCTCTAATCAAATAGATGTTTGCTCAAATTGCAGAAATAAACCAGAAGATGAAGGCCAGCATGGAGGCCCAAGCTGAATATCAAATTGCTCTGGACCAAACAAGACTTTTAACAGCAATGGGTCTTGAGAAAGATCAATTCAGAATTTCCTTGTCACATCCTTCAGACATGTCAATTGGCTCTTCTAGAAATTTCAATACTGTAAATGTGACTGTAGATGTGAAGAAAATCCCATCGTTGGATAAAGTGAAATTACATATGCAAACAGGTCAGTTGACTGTAAATGACCTGAAAAAGACTAATGCATTAGCATTGAAATCAGAAAATATGCTTGGAAAAGTACTCAAGCAATTAAAGTTAGAGAAATCCAAGTCTAGGGCTTTAACAATTGAGAATGAGGAACTAAAGAAAATCATAGTAAAGATTGGAGTGGACCCTAATGATAGGACTGTTGTGCAGAAAATTCTACAAAGTGTTGAAGTAGAGATATCTACATTGAAGAAAAATTTAAAATTGCCTACAAGAGAGAATTCAATGACTGTAGAGGTTGCAGAGGTAGAGAACGAGAAAGAAAAGATTCTACAGCAGCTGATGAAAAAGAAGAAGAAATCTCTAAAATAAAGCAAACCACAATATCATTGCAAAATCATATTGATAATCATTCTTGTACTTATTTTTTTCCTTCAGGTAATGAAGATCCATAAGCAGAAATTACTTAGTTGAATACTGAACTATAGATGGCAGAAAGAGATCGGAAAAAGGCTCAAGCAGATTTAGAGACTACAACAAAGATTATTCAAGCTGCAGAAAATGAAGCCAGTAAATATAAGTTGGACAGTCAAAATGCTAATGCTGAGATCAAAAGGCTCTAAGAAAAATTGAAAGGGAAAATATCTTTAATTCAGGCAAATGATATCATTTCAGAAAGGAAATCAATCTGGAGCCTTTTGATGGTGGTTGCAGAAGAGAAAAGTCTTATCGGGGAATTTGAAGAACAAGTCATGGCAGATAGACAGAAGACAATCAATAGGGATATTTGGGCAAAAAGATTCATTGACTTCATTAATTCCAAAATAGATCAAGAGTTAGAGGAAAATGATATTAAATATAGAATCATATATGCAGTGGAGATTAATAAGATGATAGTCAAGAATGATCACAGGAAGGCCACAGAAAAGAAGTTGACAGAAATTAAAGAAGCAATAATTCAGTTTGATAAGTCATTAGACAAGGTGACAAGAGCAGTTCTGCTTTCACGTTGGGAACTTGGAGGAGGTCTGTTTTCATGGGATTCTTATGAAAACTTACTGGTATTGACAAAAAGTAAATTTGAAAATACACATGAAAAGACCCAGGTGCTCAAGGGAGCAACAATGATCAACTTTCTTCAGAGAAATTTTCAACTATTGTGGTTGGTAAAAACCCTATTTGTAGAAAGACCATGCTACAACCAAATTACTGCTTTCAGATTGGAGTATCACAATCTGGTACATTCACCCAGGACAAGAGTAGAGATATGGAAGAAGTGCAGAGCTTGGACGATAGACTTGCCAAAAGATCCTTCGGTTTCGAAGAAAGACAAATCAGTTGATTCAGGAAATGTAGCAGCATTGTCATCTATTCACATTCAGCATATAGATTAGGATGTTAATTTTATGTTATTGTAATTTTTCAAAGATCATGTAATTGTAATAAGACGTTTTGAGGGTATGTAATAGATAGCTTATGAAGTCCTTAGGAGTTGAGGTAGTTAGGATCAGTTATAGCAGTTTCAAACAAATTTTTATTGTATTTAATGTAATAGTTTAGAGGAAGAAAGGTTCCAGGTTTTGGACCTTCAGACTATAATTTTGTACTCAGAGATTTCAAAATATAATGAATGAAAAACAAGTTTCTGGCATCTGTTTATGTTGATATGTTTTCAAGTTTACATTCTATGTTTTCTATATTTGAATAAAACGAGGTAATGAGTAGCAGGTCTCTTTTTACTTATGTAAGAAAGAGTTAAAACCCTTAATTAGTGCTCCTTCATTTTAACTATTTCCTTCATATAATTCTTCTGAAGTTTGATATGATATATTCTGTGTAACAACATATCAGTTTGGGCTTCTTTCTTTCATTCTCTTCTGGTCATTTCATTCAACATCATCAAATGATAGGATTGTGAGCATTCATTATATTTGATATTTGAGGGTTTAATAATAAATACTTGAGGGTGATTAAACAGAGACAAATAATTCTGTGACATAATCATATAAATTTCTTAAGCACTGATTCCTTATCACAGCTAAGGGATTGTCTCTTAAGGTACAACAACATATATCAAACTATGACTGGGTTCAACAACTTCTCTATTTTGTGCTTAAGGACAAATATAGGTCTTCCATTAACTCCCTCTTATTTGGAAAAATGTTATCGATAGCTGAGCCCAATCATCATAGCTCCCTCTGAAGCCTTGCATTGGTAATCATCATGAGCTACCTAGATTAGAGATGAGACTTACATGAGGTAATTTCAACATCAAACTTTTAAGAAGCTTTAGGTCAAAGAAGAGAATGCAAAAGACCTTCTTCAATCAGAGAGAAGAGATATCTACCAATATATCAAATTACTGAATTCATGAAGAGGAGGGGTCCTTTTATATTGAGACCGTTCATTATAATATCCTTGCTTAGAGAAACCAAGGATGTCAGGGATATGTAGTGCACATTTATTGAGGCACCTCTGTTGACAGGGGTAGAACTATTCCAAAGTGTTATGCACTTTTTCTCCAAGCAGTTCTGCAGGATTGAAAGCTTTAAATGTGTTGTAGTTTCTTTTGCTGTATAATCCATGTTGCTTCTTCTTAGATTGACATGATATTGTGCATATTGCACGATGGAAAAGAGACCATAGAATTTCCATAGATGAGCTGATATAACCAAGCATATCTACTGTGCAGACTTATATTTCAAATCTTTCAAACTTCCAAGTTTGTTCTCTTTGAGAGACCCTGGACTTTTGTGACTGACATGACTCCAACTGAACCTCTTCTTTGAACGAAGATTAATTCTGTTAAAAAAAATGAAAACATCTCCACAACTTGATGCTAGAAGCTATCTTTCTTACAAATGTAACCAAAACAAGTATATACTCAGTTTAGCCTCTATAACTAAAAGAAACTTTAACAGATTGGCTAAGAAGTGTATGAGCTGATGTGGATTGAGAAAATCAAGGGTCTCATACAGAGGCATATATTATGTATAGATGAATTTTTATGTTATTATCCAAAATAATGATGAGCCTTGATGATTAATTCTCCTATGACTCCTTTGCTAGCCTCCTTTTGTATGGAGAAGATTGTTAACATACAATCTATGGCCATGAATTTTCCACAACTTAGGTTGTGAGCAAGCGTTATCATCAGAACTTCCAAAAAATTTGACATAATTCCATGACTGATTTTAACAACAATGCATATCTCAATTATTCTTTCAAGGATGATTGAATGTATGTATATTAATAATGGTCTGCCTGAAAATATGATGCCATACCAATTGAATACTATATTAAAGAGGGAAATTAGGACACACTTACTGCATAATATATGATTACTCAGAGTCATAACAAGAGTAAATATAGATCAACTTACATGCCTAAGATGATGTTTATAATATCTCGAACCTATACCATGATTGCCATAAATTATATATATATATATATATAGATATGTTACAGCCATACTTTTCACATGCTAAGAACTTGAGATTGCAAAGGAAGAACCATACAAGATGCTCATAGACTGTGGGGTTGTTTCAATTAAGAGTAAACTGAATTATTTATCATAGGAACCGAGATATAAGAGATTGAGCAATGCCTTCTTCAGAGGAACCGAGCTAATTGAGTGATACCATATAAGATACTGCACTAGGATAGATATTTCCCTGTCATAGTGATAATTCTTAGAGGATGAGATCCATTCAAGGATCACAGAGAAACACGACCTGTTGATGATTTGATTTTTCCGAAAAATTACTTTAACCCTTCAAGTAGGGAACCATAGTGGTAAGAACTTAGTGATCAAGGGAGCTTATTCATGCTACACTATTTCTCAAAGTATTTTATTCCTTTCCTACCCTACTGTAGCATGTGAAAAATAAGGGTGCTACCTGAAATCATTGATCCAATGCAACGACCTTAAAACTTCACCAATAGAATGCTTTATTTCCCTATCCTTAGTTATCATAAAAAATAATGAAACATTAAGACTCCAACATTCATAGGTTGGGTTTTATATCACTGATGGGTTGAACAAGAATTTGTGTATCTGCAAATCAATAGTACCTTAAAAGTTCAAACACATGTAAGTATTGGCATAAGCTGCTACAAGATCTATCCATCCAAGATTGCATAGGACTGTAATAATTATTGCTAATTAACTTTGAAATTATCCTTTGCTACCACTTGGGAGTACATAATGTTTTTATGTTATGTCCCTCATGAAATATTAGCTCCATGGGATAATATAGCATGTTGTTTTGGTAATTTTGTATCAGGGAATGTGAGTGATAGACACATATCAACCATTATGGGGTTAGATCCTGCTATCTTGGGCACATAATTTCTTTTGAAAATTTTCATCCACGCCTCTATCAATCCATGCTTTTCCATTATCTATTGCATTAATTATATAACATCCACTGGAAAATTTCCAACCCAATGGTTTTTTAGACTGTGTATTCACTGTTTTTACAGAGTTGGAAGCGTTTTGAAGGAATTTGTCATGAATAGTAATTTTCCCAAGTAACCCCTACATACGAAGGCTATTGCTTCTAGTAGATAATTATGTCCTTGTCTTCAAGAATTTATAACCAATTTCCTTCACATTGAAGACATTACTCCAATACAAGTATATTATAAGCACACATATTTCACTAGCCAAAATCATGAAAATGGCATGTAATATGTCAATGGTGGATATTCGAAACTTCCAAACTATGTTTTCACTAGGATACTAACATTGTTTTAGATTGTATGAAACCAAAATTTATTTAATGCCATAGAATTGGTAGCACCTGCCTCTTGCAATCATCAAGACAAAAATTCAGGATGGAATAGAATCTAATGATATTTTCCATACACAGATTCTTAGGATTAAGGTTGAGAAAAGACTTGATTAGTGAACTTTCAAGAATCAAATTTTGATCCCTTAGATTCAGAGAAATGCTCAGAAACATATGCTAGTATCACTTGTAGTGGTTTTATATTAAACCCAACCTCTAGGTCTATAATGTCACCATTTTTATATTTTATAGATGCAGAGAAAAACAACCATTCCAATGTTTTCTTCAAAGGATTTCATGCCTCCAATATATTTTTAGCATCAATTTGGCAAGGTCTCCTGTGCATGTGGAAGTCACGGTGCTTGCAAAGGGAGGTGAACTAGAATGCATTAGTTACAAGCTTGGCATGAGCCCTATATTGCTTCCTAGAGGTCAAGAGTAATATGGATAAAGTATATATTAAAGGATGTATATAAATCATTCTAAATGTTTGTTATACTAGTTTACCTTGTTCTACTATGTTGAATATTATAAAATTTTATTTATTTAACTATCGAGGCTAATTAGTATTTTTTACATATGTTTGTCCTTTACCAATAAAATTCTATTGAGAATTTGAACTCCAATTTATGTGGTTGCATATGGCATTGAAAATGGGTACCATAATTCATGAATATTTTAGTATAGGAATGACATTAATGTGAAATAGCAAAAATAGATCACAAAATAGAAAGAAATGAATGACTTCAATACACTGTGTCCTTTAGCTGTGAAGATTAGTCATTGACATATTTTTTTGGCAATGATTTCTTTGGTGTAATTGTACTGCAAATGGGAATCTCTTGTCAATATAATATAGTGGTTGGACAATGCCTAAAATTTCTCCTGCTATTTGGGATTATATTATTTAGAAACCAATAAAATTGGTCTCTGAGATGAACTCTTCAGTTGTTGGCAATGTCGTGCAACCCTCAGTGTTGGGGCCCTTGTTTTGGAAATAAGTAGATTTTGAGTTGCGGCGAGCATGTGGCGGAATGTGACCTCGGTAGGCAGGAAGGTGTCAAGATTGCGGAGGAGCAGAGGACAGGTGTCGCGATGGTTGCGGGAGCAAGCATAGACATCAGAAGGGAGCGGAAGGAAACAAGCGGTGAACTCCCGGTGAATGGAAAGAAACGAAAGATAGCTGAGCAAGAAAGAAGGAGGAACTGTCAGTCACGCGGGCAGGAGAACAAATAGGCAACCAACCAATGGATGAGGAGGTTGGCACAGATGAGAATAGGCAACACGGAGCCGCTGGAGAGTTCTTTCTGGGTTACACTGTTCTCATCTCTTCTGGGTTACTGTGGTTTCTCTCTGTCCCTAGGGATGTGTTGTATTCTGTTCTGTTTTATGCTCGTATGTAGCCGAGCCTTGTAATAGTTCGCCTCTGACGGCTGATGATTAATACATTCAAGAAGGTTGTTCTGTTATGTGATTTTGAGTATGAATGAGTGTTGTTATAAGCTACATTTAAAATTTTGTTTATGATTAGTTTAACTGTTTTCCTGAAGAGTGCATGTTATGGAATATTATGTCATGATTGTTTAAGTCCTTGGTTTAGCTTTGTTTCACCGGTCTAGATGTTGTGGAGATGATACCACCCTTCTCCCGATCACAGTAGGGTCGCGGCATGCCTCAAGTGAGACTCTCTACCCTTTCGAGCAGAGTGTAAATGCCGACGTGAATCTAGACTACGGCGGAAAACCTTGTTGGCCCTCAGCCCTGAACTCGGGTCTTCTCTGCGAGACCTATTCTCTCACCAACAAATGGTTCCGTTGCCGGGACCTGAAAATACATTTGGGAGCTAGATCATGGTATATCAGATCTTCGAAAGAGAAATAAGAAGCTGGTGGGATAACCACCTAGATCAGTACATAGCTCAGCAGGCTGAGCTGAGATGACAGAAGGAGAAAATGATTAAAGACTTGGTCCTATTCTCTGACTCTGCTAGTGATACCTAAAAAATATTTTGGGGAAAGTTCCTAGAAGAACTCTACAACTGGTTGTGAAGGCTTCAAACCAAGACCGTCAAGGGAAAGTCACGGAGGATAAATCACAAGTGGGCACACGAGGATCTGGTGACGCTTCATCGGTTAAACACTGAATTAACCCGAGCTGTGGATTTTTGGGTGGAATCTACTTTGGAAGGATATATAGTAGATTTTGCAGCCGAGTGCTACCAGTATTTCTCAAAGGCAGAAAGTACTTTCAGACCTGGGTTAAGGGGGAAACCACTGAAGGAGATCCCCTTGTGGATCAAGGCATTAATGGTAGACGAAGGACTGATGGGATTCCAGAAAGCAGGGATGGAAGTGCAAAACCCCCAGTGCCGGGGGAAGGGACTGAGGGAGAGATGTTATTAGAACTGTGAGAAGGGGGAGTAGGGGTATGGATGTTGAGACTGCCAATAGGCTCAGGGAGTAGTGAGCACATCAGAGGGCACAGATTGCAGAAAGGTGGCGAGAGAGGGTGATGAAGGAGTTGAAGAGACAAGGAAGTAGTCGGAAGGAAAAAGAGGAAGCGCCTCAGATGATGAAAGGAATGGAAGGTCAGGTGGGTCCCTAGAATATAGGAGGGGTCATGAAAGAAGTGCGACAGGTGTATACGAGTCCAGCCCAAGTGGAGCAAGGAAAGAAGTCTGACGAAGAAGGTACAGACGCGCGCCCAGAGGAGATGCCTGATGTGGAGATGCACGTTGCAATGGAGCAATTTTTTCAAGAAAGGTCAGCGTCCATATCTCAAGGTATTCCTAGTCCCCACAATTCTAGTAGCTCTAATCCCAACCTTCCCCTGGTTCTCTACAAGCCCATAGGTGAAATTTTTGTTAAGTTACGTGAATTAAATAGATTGCACCATATTCAGTCTCCAACTGGAGCACAAGATAGTAGTAGGATTGCTAGTGGCCCCATCTCACAACCAAGACCCAACGACTTCATTTTAATACCTCCCATTCAAGTAAGCATGGTGGGATCACTTACATGGTACCCAGAATTATCTGGGAAAGGGAATGACGATTTCAAACAGCACTGACATCTCTGTGAGGCCATTTGGAGGGCACGACGGACACCAAATGTTGGGAAATTGATAGAATTTCATACCACTCTTAGGGAGAGGGCCCTATGATGGTTTATGAAATGGTTGGAGGCTCACCCAAATCCAGGGATGGTTGATGTAAAGAGGGATTTCATTAAGGAATTCAAACTGCCTCAGACGGATCAACAAGGCTTGTCATAGATGTGGGAGATCAAGAAGAGAGAAGGAGAAACTGCTTGGGATTTGATGCGGAGATTCAAGGATGCCATTGGGAAAATCAGCTATCCAATTGACCCAAACCATCAAAGGGATTGGTTCATTAAGGATTTATTACCCTTGACCCGAACTCCACTGACTCAACAAAGGATTGACACACTGCAAGATGCTCTGGAGCAGGCAATGAAGATAGAAGCCATGGCAGGTTACCCACAAGAGTTCAATGGGGGTGCAACAGTGCAGGACCCCTCGATAGTGGGTCTGTAGCATAAAATAGCCAGCCTGAAAGATAAATTCAAGCAAATGCAACTCATACGACCACCGAGACCAAACGTGTGGTGCACGCACTATCTCGTGGAGGGACATGTAGCCACGGAATGCCCCCGATTGCAAGGCCAAACTGTGGGGACGTCGGCTGCAGGAGCACAGGGGGCCCCACCACAAGGAGCGGTCATGGAAATCAACACCCAAGGGATATACCCACCACAATAGCAATACACAGGGTTCCCTGCACAACAAAGTCTAGCCACCAATGAATATTGTGAAGTATGCAGAAGTATAGATCATCAACCTCGCATGTGTCTGATCTTACAGAAGTATTCCAATGTTCCAAATAATGTATAATGTGAATTCTGTTCCTCAACCACCCACAACACAGAGCAATGCTGAGCACTGGACGCCCTGGTGGAGCGGTTGGACCGACCGTCATATAGAGTAAATGAAGCTCCTCGTGGAAGAGGGGGAGGCATGAGAGGGGGCCGAGTGGGAGGTAGAGGTCCGGTAAGGTGTTATATCTACAATCAGGAGGGACATGTGGCTAGAGAATGTCCACTCCCGAGGAGACCCTGGTGTTCACAGTGCCGTGTTAACTCAGACACAACAGAAGATTTCCCGGAGCTCATCAAAAGATGGAAGGAAAGAGCTAGACAGAGGGGGGCGAATCTAGTAAATGCAGAACCCAGGTTAACGAGAACTCAAACAATGCAAAACATGGCCATAGTGACACAAGGTGAAAAAATAATGGGGGAGGATGCATGCACTATGGACCCCATAAAATTATTCAGGCCAGCATCCCCAAGGCTCTTGATCAAACCCGAACGACAAAAACAATTTTTCCAGGAAACAGCAGAAACCTTCGCCCACTTGGGGGGGGGGGGGGGAAAGGAATCAACTTACAGAAAATTCAGGAAGACAAGGAAACACATAATACTTTTGAAGCCTTAATCCAGGAATGGTTCCATCTGTTCCTGAAGATTGTTAACAATGCACCAATGTTGGAACGGCTGAAACAAAACCTGGAAGGGGTGCTAAAACAGAACACAGGAGCAAAGGAAGCAGCAAAAGTAGACTAGAAATATGTTTAGCGAATAAAGAGAAACAAACAAAGGATAGGAAAGGAATTCCGAGTAAATACAAAAGTGGTGGGATTTCAGATTAAGGACACCATGCTTGATTTGGGATCTGATGTCAACATCTTACCAAGGAAAACTTGGGAAGCGCTCGGGAAACCAAGATTGACATACTCTCTGATCCAACTTCGGATGGAAAACTAGTATTGCATTGTTCCCATTAGCCGACTGGAGGATGTTGAGGTTGACATTGCGGGGGTAAAAAAAAATTACGGACTTCGAAGTCATTGACATCATGGGGGATAAGGACCCATACCCAGCACTGTTGGGAATCGATTGGGCTTTTGAAAATTACACGGTAATTGATCTAAAGAAAGAACTGATGATCTTCGAGAATGGGGAAATCAGAGTCACTCAACCATTAGACCCCTACCAAGGACCGAGATACACAGAGACTATGGATAACGGAGAATATGCTCAGCTCTTGGACCATCTATACCAGATGACCGCCGGAAGAAGGGAAGACTACATCAATCCGACAACGGAAGGCTCGGTAAGCTGGAGAAGTATCCAAAACTCGGAATTAGGATCAAAACCGACATGGGACGATTGACAGCAAGGAAGCTATGAAACAAACACAAGGAGGTGTGCCACTGTTGCAAGAGTCAATCGGATTGGGTCTGAAATTCAGGGATACCCAATCTTATCAGATATGAACGTTGTAAGTGTTTTCATAGCCAAAGTAGAAAACATGGTGCCAAAAGGCCAGAGGATTCCCTTGATGGACATGGCATTACAATCCACATCTTCAAGATGGTGGAGCAACCATCGTGATTCATTGAAGCGATGGGATGATGTGGCGGCAGCAATGAAAGCCAGATTTCAAGAGGAGAAGGAGCTCAGGGGGAAGGACCAATACCAAGGGGATGCAAGCCCCAGAAACCATATGAAGAAATGTGAAGCATAATGGAGAGCTGATGGATACCCCGAGGAACTATGGGTTCACAGGTTTATCCACTCCATGGACGTAATCCCAAAGGCCTGGTACTTAACAGAAGAAAAGAGAAGAGGGACCTGCAATTGGTAGGAAGTTGTGGAGAAATTCATACAGTGTTTCACCTTTGAAGGACAAACAGAGCAGATTACACAAGCTTTGCAAGCTATCAAGAAGGTAATGTTCTTCCCTGATAATCAACAGACGGACGAGCAGTCACTTCGGTACCAAGGTATCCAATAAAAGGTGGCGTGTCAGAAGATTAATAGTGAGATGGACGATGACAATCTAAAGGATCTCAGACACCTGTATTTCGAAGAAACAGAGGGGGAGAGGGACATTAAAGAATAACCAACTATAGAAGGTATCCACCTCCTGCCTCTCAAAACCAAGAAGGTAAATATTGGGACAAAAGACAAACCCAAGATGGCGACCATTGGAGACTACTGGGACGAGCAAACAACAAAGGAAATATTCAGTCTACTTGAGGAGTATGAGGACTTGTTTCCTTCATCAGTAGCAGATCTCAAAGGCATAAAGGGAGATATGGGGGAAATGAGGATAATACTGAGGCCTGATGCTAGGCCTGTGAAACATAGACCATATCGTCTAAACCCAAGGGTGAAGGAAAAAGTGAAAGAAGAGATCGAAAAAATGCTAAGGTCGGGCTAATATTCCCTATAGAAGAGGCAGAATGGGTAAGCCCCATTGTCATACAAAGAAAAAATGAGAAATTTGAGATACGAGTCTGCGTGGATTACAGAAGCTTAAATAATGCATGTATCCATGATCTGTTCCCTACCCCATTTAGTGACAAAGTCCTCAACAACGTTGCAGGGAATGAGGCATACTTGTTCACCGATGGCTTTTTAGGTTACCATCAGGTGAGAATAGCAGAAGAAGACAAGAAAAAGACAACCTTCACTATAGAATGGGGCTCTTTCACATACAACATGATGCCATTTGGATTGAAGAATGCACCTGTAGTTTTCTCTCGCATTGTGATAGCAGTGTTTCGAGAATACATCCATAAGTTCTTAGAAGTCTATATGGATGACTAGAACGTATACAACATACTGAAAGATCATGTGAGCCTGCTAGGAGTAATTTTTGATAGGTGTAGACAACTACAGATCTCGCTGAACTTGAAGAAGTGTATATTTGTCGTACCATTTGGAACACTGCTGGGGCACGTGGTATGTAAGCAAGGTGTTTACGTAGATCCAGCCAAAGTAGCAGTGATCGTTAACATGGAGGTGCCGGAGACCGTCAAATTGCTAAGGTCACTTCTGGGACACACAGGTTACTACCGACATTTCATCCGCAACTATGCCAAATAACAGTGCCCTTGGAAAGATTGTTAAAAAAATCAGAGCAATTCCAGTGGACAGACAACTGCAGAGAGGCATTGGACATGTTGAAAGAAAAATTGGCGAGTGCGCCAATACTAGTCCACCCGAACTGGGAAAAATAGTTCCATGTACACATTGACACGTCTGGCATTGTGCTTGGAGCGGTCCTAGCTCAGCCGGGGGACACTTCAGTCGATCATCCGGTATATTTTTCCAGTCGCAAGTTGTCAAGAACAGAGTGCAACTATACAACAATAGAGCGGGAGGCACTAGAAATGGTGTACTCTCTCCAGAAATTCTGCCACTACCTATTAGGAGGTAAGTTCAAATTCTTCACAGATCATTCTGCATTAAAATATCTAGTAAACAAGCCAGTCTTAGAAGGGATAATCTGTCGATGGCTCCTACTCTTCCAAGAATTCACATTCGAAGTAATTGTAAAGCCGGGAAGGCTCAACGTAGGGCCTGATCACTTGTCCTGACTAGAGAATGGAGAAAGTGGAGGATCTTTAGATGATTAGCTACTGGATGCTGATCTTTTCAGAGTGGAAGCCATCCCGGACTACCTGGAGGAAATAGTGACCTACCTCACCATGGGGCAGTGTCCGGGGGAATATACTACATGTTACACTAAAAACTGTCATCCTGACATTTTACTATGAATATGAGTTCATTATTACTCATACTTCCTCCTTTTGCAAGTCTAACATATCAGCTCCTCATGTCAAGCTATCAAATCAGAGAAAATTTCCTAAAAATCCCCTAAACATTGGTATCGCACTTTCTCTATTCATTTCTTGCGGTCCCGCACCTAAAGTTCAGCTTACCTGCGGAACCATACCGCACGTTCCTTGTGTCATGGGTGCGGACCTCTATAAAACTCAAAAAGGTGAGAAAGTAAAGATAAAAAGTGGATTTCAGATGAATTCTAGAAGATTCTAGATGGGAATTTTCGGAAATGGATACGCTTTGAGAAGGTTCATTCATCCCTCACTTGATGGAGCTAACCCCTTGATGTAAGGAGCTAATCCCTTTGAAGGAGGATTCTATCCCTTCATATTTGGAACAGAAAACCTCCTCTTTTCCACTATAAAAAGAGGCCTTGGGTAGCCTCAAAGGGAGTTCAAGCTTAAGATATTTGAAGTTAAATGTTGTTGAGATTCATACTCAGTTAACTAAGACCTTCTGTGAGGTTAAATCACCCATCTCTATCCGTCTTGGTTCAAAGAGTGCAATGCTTGTCAAATTAGAAGAGATTCCTGCTTCGGACCCCGGGAGGACCTGCACAACATCAAGGCACAGGTTGTAAAGGTTTTCTTTATTTGAAGTTAATACAAATATACTCATTTCTCTCATTAAACTGTCTATTTATGGTTTATTTCATAAATTCCTTGATCATTATGATGAGTATGATTTATGATAATGTCTATACAGGTGCTATGTAATCTTTTTGCTTTTTTGTGACTGCAGACTCACGAGGAACGTTCTTTCAAGTGCACGGGAAGGACTTCAACGAGATCAAACAAGTGCTGGACATAAGGTAGGCCTTACACGTATATAGCATTTTTATGAATCTTATATACTTAGAGAGAGATTAGTATAATTGGCTGTTTGTTGCTAGTTACTTTTAGTACTAGAGAGATCGGTCTTGTCTGCAAGATGGATTAATCTACACAACAAAATGGCGACTCCACTGGGGAAGAACTTGTTGTTTTTGGTTCTCTTTTATTTTTGATTTGAGGAAACATTTTTTCCTGATTTTTGATTGATACATATCTGTCTGGGTAATTTATATTTTCCCTGTTTTTGAAAATTTAGAAATATTTTAAGTTTTTCTATAATTTTTCCTAGGACCGCACTCTGCCTTACTTCGACAGTGCGGGCAGGTTCACACTTTCTGTAAAGAATACAGTGCGGGACCGTACTTGTCAATACCGGTTGCCTACGGACCCTGTAAAATTTTTAGAAAATCTCTAGATTTATTTCTCTAGTTTATTTTTATTTGGATTTAGCCTTTTGGTGTCTGCCCAGACTGATTATTGTTTCTGTCAAGAATTTTTTGTGAATGAACTCCAACAGTGTTGATGTTTTGATGATTTTCTAGAAGATTTTGCAGTTTGGATTGTTTTTCCGCTTGGTCTTTGTAGCGATTCGAACTTTTGACAATTTGCAGTATCTCAGATTACATTGATCTCTTTTTGTCTTTTGAATCTGACCTGATTGTGAAAACATCCTATATTAAGAAATTGAGCCTTTTTGTTTCTTTGCAAGTCTTCGAAAAAACTTGATTGAAAGTTTTGAATTTCATTTTTATAAAAAAAAAACATATTTTGAGTGTTTTTGATCTGTTTGTTATTCTGAACGAATAGATTCTTAGTTTGCTGAACAACTAAGGAAAACATTCTTCAAAAAATCTTAAAGTTTTTACTCGATTTAGATTTTAGATCTCAAGATTAGATTTTTTAGTTTTGGGTAGTTTTAATTTTTGTAGCTTTCTTTCGAAGGAAAATTGTTTTGTAGCTTCTAGTTTGGAAAGAAAAAGGATTTTTCTTATGAGCTTTGATCATTTATTTCATTATTGAAAAGACAAAGTATTTTCTTTCAATCATTCTTCATGTTTAAAGAAGGAATTGTTTATTAAAAGAATTGCATTCTCCAACTCTTTCTTTAGATAGAAGTTCATTGAAAGAAAAAGAATTGATTATCATTCTAGGTGCATTTTAGTGTTTTGGAAGTCGAGCCTTCACATCATCCAAAGTTTCATTTCTGCACCCATTGACTTAAGAAACAACTCCTAAAAGTAACGCTTAATTAAAATTCATCTAGTAATATTTTTATTTCTAGGGCTCTTATCACCAACATAGCTTAGGCTAGTATCTTGGAGTAGGGAGTAATTAACTCTCCAAGATAGCTAAAACAAACAAGTAGACAAATCTTGCGGTAGGAAGAATTCCAATTGTTGCATGTATGCTCTGGGAAGCTCCTCTTAAAGGAGTTAAGCACGAGATCATATCTGAACTAGTGGGGTAATCAATCCTTCCTCATTGGGAACGATAGAAGATATACACGTATTAAAAACGGTAAACCTCGGATAGACCATTGTCAAGGAGCCTGGGGTCACTTGTCGGTAAACCTTGGATTATTTCAAGGAGCCTTCAAGGGGATTGAGCTTTGTTACTCTTCCCTTGCGTGTGTGTCGGATCGTAGACTGTTCCCCCAGGTATATTTGTTTCAGTTGGTAACCTTAGTGGCCATAATCTTTAGGATTCTTTCCTAAGGTGACGGTGGAGGGAAGATCCCACTGTACCTGGAACATACGTCGGCTAGACTCACTTGGACTCTCCGGAGGGTTATCTTCACTCGAGATGGTATAGTGGAGAAACTTGCACCGGTCTGTTTCATTAAGCAGGTTGTCAGGGTAACTGTTCCAACCGCCCTTTTCGTGTTAAAATTCTACTAAGTTGGATTTCATCACCAACTAGTGTTTTTAGTACGGAAAGTTACCTGCTTGTGTGTGGTTTGAACTCTTAGATTTTTAAGCGAATGATTCAATTGTTTGTTTCTTAGAGACTTTAGGTGTTTTTCATTGAAATTTTTCTTTGTTTGCGTGTGATTAGATAATTTTTAATCGTGGCGGAATTGCCGAGACAATCCCGGAGAATACAAGGGAAACCCCTTGAATATTCACCAAGTCAACTTGAAGGGCTTCGTGCTCTGGTAGCATCTAGTAGTAGTAGAATTAGATCAACAGAAATTGGAAGTTCATCTATAGTTATACATCCTGATCATCAAATACCTACAATAGAATACATTCAAGAACCGATTTCAGTTTCTGAAGTTACTGAAAGTATTTCTCCTTCTGGTGAATTATCTGACGAACCTGAAATCTCTGAACCTGAAACTGAATCTTCTATGTTAGAAACATCCTCAGGATTTATCACACCAACTTCTAGTGATCCAGGTTCACCTAGGGTAAGAAATATCATTACAGACAATCTTCCCTCTGGACTTATTTCTATTGAAGAACTTACGAATCCAGACGAAGAAATATCTCTTCCCGATTCCCCTCAATCGTTAAATCTTAGGGAGCGTGAATCTATTTTCTACAGCCCCATTCGAACTAATCCTTGGTATCTCTCTTTAACGAACTTTTTAGAGAATCTAGGTCTTGCTTTTTATCCACCTCGAATTCCATTTCATCCTACACCCAGAGGTTATTATCCGTCATCTTTTATGGCTGGAGAGTCATCCATGTTTTCTCAAACGCCGGAATCATTTTTACATGTTGGTCCTTCTGTTCCTTCGGGATATCAGTCTTTGTCTGGTACTTTCTCAGGAGCAACTCCTCAACCCATCGAAAACGTGTTATCATCTGGTTTTGATGGACTTAAAATTGAAACGTCGAACGCAGAGCAAATTTTTATGATGTCTGGTAATATTCCCTATCCTCAAACTCAAGGCAGTCAGTTTCCTTCTGGGGGGCAACCTCAGGGAACTCAGTTACCGCCTGGAGGGCAACCTCAGGGTAGTCAGTTACCGCCTGGGGGGCAACCTCAAGGTAGTCAGTTACCACCCGGGGCACAACCTCAAGGTATCTTTTTCCCAGGACAAACTGTGGAATCGTATTATTTTGGGGGGCAACCCCAAGGACAGTATATACCTCAAGGGTATCAACCTTCAGGACAATACATACCTCAGGGAAAACCCCAAACTCAATATACTCCTTAGGGTCCTCAACAACCCCAGCTTCAGTACATGCCTCAAGGTCAGTACCCAATTCAAGGTTACCAACAGCCTTCTGGTAAACCATCTTTTCAAGGAGCCAGAAATTTACCACTTACTAATCAACCCTACGTTCAACCAGGTTTTGGTCCTTACGTTCAACCTTCTATGGGACAATACCCCGGAACTATGGTGTTGGATCCGTCCCAATATCAACAGCCTTTGCAGCCTAATGTGCAGTTGACTTATCAACCTGGCCAGCCTTTGGTTTCTGGTTCAACCCAGCAACCTGTTCAGCCAGCTATTCAAACTCCTGCACCTAGTTCAGTTCAGCAGACTAGGCCTAGTACACCTCAGACTCCGCCTCAAACTACTGTAACTGCTGCAACGTTTGTTCAACCTGTCACACCCGTTTTTGGAGTATCTGTAGCACCGACTTCTTCTATCCCTGTATCCGTGCAAATCCCTCAAGTCTCTGTACCTCAGTCAGGACCTTCAGTTCAGACTACAGTTCAGATGCCTGCAGGACAAGCCGGTACAAGTACAGTTGTTACAAGTCAACCTCAATTTACGTATCAACCATACCAGGGACAGCCGCAATTCGGTCCCTATGTACAGAATCCAAGCTATTAGTATCAACCGTACACTGGTTATACTTATCAACAACCTCAGTATGGTCCGGTTCATCCTGGTTTTCCGGGAGGTTACACAATACCTAATGCAAATCCGATTCCTAGTTATCCTGGGTATCCGCCTCCTAGATCTGCTTTGGCTTCTCAAGGTTTTCGCGACCCTAACCGTCAATTACCGTTTATCGCAACTTTGGACTTACCTGATTTGACGCGCCTTACAAATGATCCAATTTTTTATTATCAGAACTGGCCGCCAATGCCTCATAAGTTGCCCAGTGATATACCAAATTTGAAGGTAAGTCAGGAGAGGATCCATCGAATCATGTTATGACTTATCACCTTTGGTGTGCATCTAATTCAATCATTGATGATTCGATTCGCTTACGTCTTTTCCAAAGAACCCTTATAGGTCTTGCTTCCAAATGGTACATTGAGTTACCACGCAGCTTGTTTCATAATTTCAGTCAGTTAGCAACAACTTTCTTGAATCATTTTCAGTTGCCTGTCAGATACGACAACGGCACAGAATTATTAACTTCGCTAAAACAATCTACGTCCACGTATATTTCTGATCATATTCATGAATGGCGATGTAGAAGACGTTTGGTGAAAGTTTATATTCCGGATCAAATTTTGGTAGAATGGTTTGTTAAATCATTGTTACCCAAGATCACTGAAGATGTAGCTAAGGCTGGTGTTGTTACTGAAGAGCAGGTAATTGCTCAAGCTCAGTACCTTGACCTCGTTTATACGCAGTCAGGTACTCTACATGAAAAAATCCCAGACCTTCCAAAACAAGGTCAAATAGTTGCTGCTCCTTCAGGGTCTCATGCTGCTGACGGTATGATTGGTACAGTCAATTCTAAAAGCAAGAATAAATTGTCAAAGAATTATTCTCCAATTATAACTTTACCTGATTCCCCGAAAGGAGAATCTTCTCCCGAAGTTTCCGCCAACATTCATGTCGTTGAAACATCTACGACAAAATCAAAATCCGGTGGTAACAAGAAGGGGAGGAACAAAAAGAAAAAGAATTCGAAAGAGAAAACTGATAAAGATGAATCCAATGACGAAAAACGTAAACCTCGCTATCCTTGCTTCATTTGTGAACAAGATCATTTCACGAAAGAATGTCCATATCGAGACGAAGTTACGAAATTCGTTAAAGGATCGCAACAACCTACTGTCTTGTAGGATCCTTTTCCAATTCAAGATAGTAAGATGATTGGTTCTTCCTCGACTACTTTAGAAGAGCCTATTATGATGATGTCTCATGTAAGGGTTGCGACGCGATCGCAAGATTACGGTTCTAAGAATCATGTTGATGGTAAAGAAGCAGAGTCTTCTAATGCAAATACATCAACTACACCTCCTCCTGTTTCTGGTCCGCCACATATCGAGAAAAAAAATCCAGACTTGATAATCAAACTGCCTGCTAAAGGTGTTCTTCGTAAATCAGCTTTCAATCCACATGCGAGAGCTGCTCAGAATTACAACATTGTTGAAGACTTAGCTGTTTCTCCTTCAGCAATGTCGGCTTTGGAAGTGCTGCAATTGTGTCCAGCACAGCGTAAATTATTATTGTCTGCCATAGGAGCTGTCGATGTTCAGGATTCTAACCTTATAATCTTCGATTTAGAAAATAGTACACCACGTCTTCCTCACCAAATGGCTTTCCAGATTCCAGTGTTAGTAAAAAACAGACCTATTTTTCGGACTGTGATTGATGAGGGAGCTTCAACGTGTATTATGTCGATTCAGTGTTGGAAATCTCTTGGATCTCCTACACTTAACCAATCCCCGACAATTCTAAAGGCTTTTGATGGTCGAGGTTTTCAACCTTTTGGTATTTTGCAGGATTTACCCATAGGGGTCGAAGGTAAAATCGTTAATCTAGATGTGGAAGTGGTTGATGCCCCTCTAGATTACAACCTTCTTCTGGGTCGTAGTTGGTCCTATGCTATGACTGCTGTTGTTTATTCGGTCTTTCAACTCATAAAATTTCCATATCAAGGAAAGATCGTGACAATAGATCAGTTAACTTATTTTTCATCCGACCTAGCCTCTACAGAAACAATCCAGCATGTTGGTAAAACGACTATCCCTTATAAGGATGTTGGAGTAGGTTTGATTAAAGATTCTGGTTTACTAGGAACTTTTTCCTTTCCTCCTCCTAACGTATCGCCTTCTACTACAAATATTCACATGATTTCATCAGACACTATTATGTTTGATGATCCTTGGATCGTACCTTCCAAATCCGAGATAGATTCATTTGATGGCATGATGCCTTTGAGCCCATTTGAAATTGCATACCAGGCTGTACAGTCACTTTCCAACCCCTCTTCAACCGAAATTGATCCAATGAATGGGATCCAAGAGGAATCACTTTCTATATCTAGTTCAATTACAACGACATTTCCTGAACTTGTTCATACAGATGAGCAAATTCGTGAGTTTTTTTCTGTTGATGATTTACCATGGGAAGATCTACATCACCGATCTTCATTTTTACCTGAACTAGATCATTTTGAAAATTATTTCGCTTCAATTTTTACTGCTGAATATGTTAAAGAACCGCATAATCCTTTACAAAATCCTAATTCTGAGTTAAATTTGGAAAATATATCTCGAACGGTTCCAATTGACATTTCAGTAAAACCAGGAATAATTGAAAACATTCATATAGGTGCTTGTTGTACAGATGAAGAAATTCGTACTTATAAAGCCCTATTTCAAGAATTCCGTGACGTGTTTGCCTGGTCTTATGAAGAAATGCCAGGAATTGATCCATCGATCGTCGTTCATGAAATTAAGACTTACCCAGATGTTAAACCTGTTCGTCAACGATTACGTCAAATTCATCCTAGAAAAGCTGCTGCTATAAAAGCTGAAGTTGAAAAATTACTTCGAGCAGGATTCATTTATCCAATTCCCTTAACGGATTGGGTATCGAATATTGTTCCCGTGACTAAAAAACAAGGAACGATAAGAGTATGTATCGATTATAGGGATATTAATCGAGCATGTCCAAAAGATAATTATCCAACTCCCTATATCGATCAAATAATAGATGATTGTGCTGGCAGTGAATTGTTTTCCTTCATGGATGGCTTTTCGGGCTACAATCAAATAAACATACTCCCTGCAGATCAACCCAAAACAACTTTTATTTGTCCATGGGGAACATTTGCTTATTGTAAACTACCTTTTGGACTAAAGAACGCTGGAGCAACTTTTCAACGGGCTATGTCTTACGCATTTCATGACATTAAGCACATTGTCCAGCCATATCTCGATGATTTACCTGCTCATTCATTACGTAGGGCCGATCATCCCACTCATTTACGAGAAATTTTTATGAGATGTAGGCATTATCGGATAATTCTGAATCCACATAAATGTGTTTTCTGCGTAGAATTGGGTCGATTACTGGGATTTGTTGTCTCGAAAGCAGGCATTCGCATCGATCCATCGAAGGTCGAAGCCATTGTTAAATTGCCTCCTCCTTCGACTTTGCGCCAGCTCCAAAGTTTGCAGGGGAAAGCAAACTTTTTATGTAGATTTATTCCTGACTATGCCGAGCTTACAAAGGGTTTTACCCGGTTGTTGAAACAGGACATTCCGTTCTTTTGGGACGAGATCGCTGATCGATCTTTTGATGCACTTGAACACGTGTTGACCCATGCACCGTTATTGCATCCTCCCAACTACAACCAAGATTACATTTTGTACCTCGCTGCTTCTCATTCCACTATTGGGATGGTACTAGTTCAGGAAGATGAATCTCACAATGAACATGTGATTTATTATCTTAGTCAAAATATGCATCCGACTGAAATCAAATACACACATGTGGAGAAATTGGCCTTGGCAGCTGTTCAAGATGTTCAACGTTTTAGACATTACATCTTGTTACGTAAAACCACGGTAATTTCTAATTGCAACCCTATGATGTATATTTTGACCAAACAATTACTAGGGGGCAAATATTCCAAATGGATAGTTATCCTGCAGGAATTTGACTTGGAATTTGAAAAATCCAAGGCAAAGAAATCTTTGGTATTTGTGGAACTGATGTGTGATTTCCCCTCTACTGATACTGAAACAGTGGCAGAAGAGTCCATTGCGGATGAATATTTGTTTCTTATCAGTACACTTGATCCATGGTATGGAGATATTATCATTTATCTCCAAACCTAATCTTTTCGGCCTGACATTTCACGAACTCAGCGACGGAAAATACGCTTCCAATCCCAACAGTATAATATCATTGGTGATACACTTTATCGACGTGGAGCGGATTCTGTTTTCCGACGTTGTCTAACTCATGAAGAAGCTGAAAAGGTGTTAAATGACTGCCATTTTGGAGCATGTGGCGGTCATATGTCTGGGTATGCCACAACCCAAAAGATATTGCGTGCAGGTTATTTCTGGCCAACGCTGTTCAAAGATTGCATTTATGCTGTTCGGAAATGCCACAACTGTCAAATTTTTGATCGGAAAATGCACGCGCCACCCGCTCCTCTTCACCCTATAATTTTTGTTGGTCCTTTCGCAAAATGAGGTATCGATTTTATTACATGTAACCCTCACTCGGCCGGGGGGCATGCCTATATTATCTTAGTAGTAGATTATTTTACAAAATGGGCCAAGGCGATGCCTACATTTTCAGCTGACGGCAAGACTGCTACAACATTCGTATTTAATCACATAATTACTAGGTTCGGTGTTCCTCAAGCTATTATTACGGATCATGGAAGTCATTTTCGGAACGTCATGATGACTGAACTGACAGACCAGCTTGGCTTGCGCCACGATAGTTCCACTCCGTATTATCCGCAAGCCAATGGTCTGGTTGAAGCCATTAACAAAGTTTTAGTCACCATGATTAAACGAATCATCGGTATTCACAAGACGAATTGGCATTCCATGTTATTTTCAGCGCTTTGGGCTTATCGAATCTCAGTCAAAACATCAATAGGTTTCACTCCTTTTCAACTGGTTTACGGTTTGGAAGCTATGTTACCGATTGAATGCGAAATACTGTCACTAAAATTAGCCATAGAATTACTTCCAGCTACGTCTGAAGAGGAGAAAAGTTTCTTGTACTTAACCCAATTAGATGAGAATCGACGAAATTCTGCAATAGCAAACGAGGCTCATGTTAAAAGGATAAAAGCTCAGTATGATAGAAATGTGACCCCTCGAAATTTTTCAGAAGGAGACCTAGTTTTACTTTATGATCAAGCTAACGACAAGCTAGGAGCTGGGAAATTCGTGCCTATGTGGCATGGTCCTTATATTATTAAACGAAAGTTAGCAAAAGGGGCCTATGAGTTGATAGATTTTGACGGTGTCCCTTTGGATAAACCCAGAAATGGGCTTTATCTAAAGTGATATTATGCTTAAATGAGGTGTGGAGATTTTTGTTAGTTTAGATTTCTTTACTGCTGGTGTGTTTTAGATTAGAAAAGTGTGCCTAGTTTAGAAGTGTGTTTTTGTCACTATGACTGCTTATCTGAGTTTTACTCTTGATATTGAAGATGTCGACGTCTTTTCAAACCTACATTGGTTTTGCTGATGGTGCTTGTCGTAGTACACGGAACATTTCTTCCGCAGCTTGGGTTATCTATTCACCCTCTGACGAGTTAGTATCCATGCATGGGGTAAGCCTTGGTCAAACAAAAAATAACATTGCCGAGTATAGTGCAGTGATTGAGTTATTATCTGAGTCCATATCATTTGGAATTCGGAGGTTGATTGTAAGGTTGGATTCTGAACTTGTTGTATTACAGCTTAACAGGGTTTATACCATTAGAAATCCGGTGTTATTACGGTTATTTTTGAGAGTTCGTCTCTTGGAACATGAGTTTGATTACATTGAATATCAGCATATTCCAAGACATTTAAATACATTAGCAAATTCAATTGCTTCTAGTATGATAAATAGACATTTGCAATAATTAAAAGTAGTAAAACAAACAACATTCACATATGTACACAGATAGCCGTCAAAATAGTGATATATCATAGTATAGGAGTGTTTTCAAAAAATATACATCGTCTTCGATCATAGGTTGGAAACACCTTATGATCGGCAAAAATGATAATACAAAAGTCAAAAATATGAGTCTACATGATCGTCCCATCACTGATGGTGATCACGATAAGAAACCACTGCCCGGGCCACCCTGCATAGGAACCTCCTAAAAGGTCCTGGAACTCCAATCACATATCTCTGCAACCTGAGAGGAATGTCATCTATGCTGGTCTCTGGAATATCTAGAGTAAAACGCTCTAGATGATGCTCTAAATCAGTTAAAATCTCCGCTGATTGGCCTGTTGGGGCTGGTGCGGGCGCAACTGGTTGTCTTCTTTCGTAAGGTTGGAGATGAGCTGGTCTTTGTGGACCCACATCTATTTTCAAAAAACTTTTGGTTATTAGTTTTCAAAGACGATAAAAAATTTAAAAAAAAAATAGAATTTAGCAAACATTGAAAAATGATTTTACCTGACTCATCCCACTGTTCCCCTGCTGGGAGAACCATCTCTCGGTCACTGCGGAAATCTATCCCGGCATATGGAAAATCCTCTATCACAAAAAGTTGGCGATCTAGCCAACGAAAATATGAAGAAGGAAATCGCACAATCTCAGTACCCTCGATAGCATGGCGAGCCATCAACGCGGACCAACGAACCATTCTCGGTTCTCGAGGTCGACCGGCATCAAAAGCAATACTCTATGGAGCTAACATGGGGATCCTCTCCAGAGCAAAATAAACAACAATGGATCCATATCCAAAGTTATTCAGTTTCCCATTTTTTGCTTTGGTTAGTTGGCCTTTTACATTGGCCAACACAACTTCACACCAGTTAAAGATGGTGTCGCGATAACAGTCCACGGAAATACGCATTTGGGAACCAGTAGCTACATGAAGCGCAACACTCCCACACAGTTTGGTAACAGTAAAAGCAATAACTTTCAATTCAGGACGGATGATGTGTTTTATGTCAATCCGTTTGTCCCGAGGATTTTCCTGGTCATTGCAGAATTCTAGTTGGAGACTAGCAACAGACTGGTCACCTGGCCTAGTCCCAAACAAAGAAACTTGTTCGCCCCTCTTGGACAAACCAGTCAAGAAATATATATCCTCTAGCTCAATTTCGAGCCGGTGGCCACCAATGAAGAAGCACTGGTCCTCCACATTCCATCTGTTCACCAACCATGTCAAGAGTTCTACTTGTGCCCTCATGCCTGAGATGGCCCAAAATTTGTACAAGCCACATGCTTTTAATGCCCATTGTGTGGGAAAATGAAGTATTATGGCTTCATCCACTTCCTCATGCTCACGTTCTCGCCAGATTAGCATCTTGTCAATCCTACAATACAGAAAAAGGTAAGTTAGAATAGTCTTATTTGAAAATTTTTGGCAAACAAATGAGAAATTTATGTTTTAAAATCAACCGCGCGGGTACCGCACCCACGCTTTGTACACAGTGCGTAGATCCGCACGCGTGATGTGTGTCGGGTGTGGAACCCACAAATTTTTCTTTATAGGAAAAAGTCGGGGCCCACAGGTAACGTGTGTCCCACCTGCGGACCCCGCGGGCGAACTTTTAAACCATTTTTTGCCCCAAAAATTCAAACTAAAGCCTAAAAACAAATTTGAAACGGATGAAAAACAAGATAGAGAGGTTGTGGATTACCTGGGACTGACGGTTCTCGATTCCAACGGACGAATTTTCCAGAATCTTCACAGGAACTTTCTTACCCAAAATTTTTTTACTTTTCACTCTGGAACTGAACGGTAAAAATGAAATTGAAAAAGTCCTTTTTATAAGTTTTTTCGAATGGATGAATTTTTAATTTATTTATTTTTCACTTTAAAAAAGGTATTTTTGAAAGCATTTTTACTTATCTTAAACGGGTATGTGTAATGTTTCAAGTTTTTGTGCAGAAACTGGATTTTTCAGGTGAACTGATCGTTTTTCAACAAAGAGCATACTTTTATCACTTTTTCGGACTCTTTCAAAAAATTTACGAAAAATCGAAACCTTGGAGTCCTCTTTTAAGCCCTTTTCAGACTCTCTAAATATGAAAAGATTGCCGAGTACTTGACTATTCGAACTTGTTAAAGTAAATGAACAGTCGTCCCTTCAGTATAAGTTTACCCCTTTTACGGACTGAAATGGACTATTTACGAAAAACGTATACGTTGACTAAATACGGTCAATAGAGTTCTCTCACGCATTATTTTATCCTTTTTCGGGCTCGAGAGACTAAATTTACGACAAAGTACACCCACGGAGTTTTCTTCTGACTCCCTAAAACTGAAAAACACCGAGTTTCTCCTATACTGGACTCGTTAAAACTTAACAGTAAAGGACTTGTTTAATTTTCAACAGGAACGAACCACTCCTTCTTAGGGTTCGAATTTTAAACTAAGTTGGACTCATCCGAAGGATGAGCTTATAACCAAGAAAATGTTATCCTCCTCAAGCTTGTTAAAAATAAAGAGGTACTTGCCAGAAATGGTGGGGGAAAAAGAGAGAAAAATGGGCGTGTTTGTTGTATTTTAAATTTTTCGAAAATTCAGTCAACCACTCTTGAACACGACACTTTCAT
The DNA here is from genome assembly GCA_034641835.2 of Pinus albicaulis. Taxonomy (NCBI): domain Eukaryota; kingdom Viridiplantae; phylum Streptophyta; class Pinopsida; order Pinales; family Pinaceae; genus Pinus; species Pinus albicaulis. The sequence goes on from CM076574.1 coordinate 383,527,524, forward strand.
TCACCTGGGTTGGGAAATCCTTTGCCTAACAGTTAATCAAGCCACATTGAAAGTCTTCAGCCGGTTTCTGGGTATTAGCTTTGGGTCAATTGTTACCAAACCATCTGCAGTGTCGTTATGTGTTCAAGAGAACAGTTCAAATAAACCATTCATCTGCAAAATATCTGTCATCCATTATTGACCATCCCTGAGTCAGTCCTTGCCAATATATTTTCAAAAATTGATCTATAATTTCGTGTTGTGGGCTTGCCTACGACTGATCACTTTCTATCGACATCAGCACATTATCTAGGAATTTGATCCAGAAATCGTCAGTACCTTGAAATCTGCATGCCTCAATGGCAGGTTTCTCGCCTTCGACGACAGGTTGCATCATCGACCTTCGATCGAATGATTTCATGAGATGTTCGACTTCAGTTCATTCATTCACATTTCATGGATTGTACTAAGTACTTTGAGAGCCATTGACATTACTGATGGTTTCTCTCACACTTGTTAACAATTCACATCATTGACTGGTAATCAAGTGGTTTCTACCATGTTCGACTTCAACACATTTATTCACATGGATAGAATCGTACTAGTTCGAGATGCGGAAATCAAGACCCTGGATCTAGTTTCCACCATCCAGGCTGCGAGGAATTTTGTTTTCATCTATACAGTAGACTATTTATAAACAGATGGCTACGTCCATACTGTGTCTACATATATTTGTACTATGATGTATTCAAAATCATTCATGTATCAGAACGACTTGAGTTAGTTTCTAGTTAGTTTTAATTTGAGTATGGGAATGCCTACCTCAGTGATGACATATATATGTATATATTTTGCATTGAATGTTTTTACAGGTTCCAACTGGGGTATCCACAGGATGATCTTTGAAATGATAAAGTACTGCACTCTTCATATATGACAGACTACAGCTTCATCTATTCCAGACTTTGCACTTTAGGGGGAAATTTGTTACACTAAAAACTGTCATCCTGACATTTTACTATGAATATGAGTTCATTATTACTCATACTTCCTCCTTTTGCAAGTCTAACATATCAGCTCCTCATGTCAAGCTATCAAATCAGAGAAAAGTTCCTAAAAATCCCCTAAACATTGGTATCGCACTTTCTCTATTCATTTCCTGCGGTCCCGCACCTAAAGTTCAGCTTACCTCCGGAACCATACCGCACGTTCCTTGTGTCATGGGTGTGGACCTCTGTAAAACTCAAAAAGGCGAGAAAGTAAAGATAAAAAGTGGATTTCAGATGAATTCTAGAAGATTCTAGATGGGAATTTTTGGGAATGGATACGCTTTGAGAAGGTTCATGCATCCCTCACTTGATGGAGCTAACCCCTTGATGTAAGGAGCTAATCCCTTTGAAGGAGGATTCTATCCCTTCATATTTGGAACAGAAAACCTCCTCTTTTCCACTATAAAAAGAGGCCTTGGGTAGTCTCAAAGGGAGTTCAAGCTTTAAGATATTTGAGATTAAATGCCGTTGAGATTCAGACTCAGTTAACTAAGACTTTCTGTGAGGTTAAATCACTCATCTCTATCTGTCTTAGTTCAAAGAGTGCAATGCTTGTCAAATTAGAAGAGATTCCTGCTTCGGACCCCGGGAGGACCTGCACGACATCAAGGCACAGGTTGTAAAGGTTTTCTTTATTTGAAGTTAATACAAATATACTCATTTCTCTCATTAAACTGTTTATTTATGGTTTATTTCATAAATTCCTTGATCATTATGATGAGTATGATTTATGATAATGCCTATACAGGTGCTATGTAATCTTTTTGCTTGTTTGTGACTGCAGATTCACGAGGAACGTTCTTTCAAGTGCACGGGAAGGACTTCAACGAGATCAAACAAGCGCTGGACATAAGGTAGGCCTTACACCTATATAGCATTTTTATGAATCTTATATACTTAGAGAGAGATTAGTATAATTGGTTGTTTTTTGCTAGTTACTTTTAGTACTAGAGAGATCGGTCTTGTCCGCAAGACGGATTAATCTACACAACACTACAACACAAAAGAAACATTTGGTAGTTTGAGCTGCAGAATATCAGCTAATAGCAGGACAACTATACAAGATGGGACTAGACCAAGTTCTTCGAAGATGTGTTCTGGATCATGAAAGGGAAGCTATACTATGGGAAAGCCATAATGGTGTAGCGGGAGGGCACGTGGGAGCTAAACCAACAGTGCGCAAAGTACAACAAGCAGGCTTCTGGTGGCCAACAATGCACAAGGACAGTAAAGCGTATGTTCAGAAATGTGATGTATGTCAGCGGACCGGACAACCCTCCCACAGGGATGAGCTTCCGCTTCATCCCGTAAAGATACTCCAACCATTTGAGAAATGGGCAGTCGATTTTGTAGGGCCAATTACGTCGCCTGCAATAAATTCAAAGGCAAGGTACATAATAACGGCGACTGACTACTTGACCCGCTGGGCAGAAGTTGCACCAGTAAGGAACTATACTACAAATACTGCTCCCAGATTCATATTTGAAAACATAATCAGCTGATTTGGGTGTCCAATAATTCTAACCACCAACCAGGGCGCACATTTCATCAACAACACCATTAAGTCACCACTGTAGCAATTCCTGATACAATACCATAAAAGCAGCCCGTATCATCCACAGGAAAATGGCATAGTGGAAGCATTTAACAAGATATTGGAAAAATGCTTGACAAAGATATGCAATGCAGAGCATGATGACAGGGATGAATGGATACTAGCAACCCTGTGGGCATATCGCACAACGGTAAAACGGCTACACAACCAAACATCATTCCAGTTGGTTTATGGTAGAGAAGCGGTAGTCCCAGCAGAATTCATGGTACCAAGCCTTCTGATAGCAACAACGCTATAGTTATCTGAAGAGGAATATTTAAAAGAGCGATTGCACGAGTTATAGGAACTTGAGGAAGGATAGTTTCTTACGCTATTTCACCAGACGGTAGAAAAGGAGAGGCAAAAAGCTTGGCATGATCGACATATCAAACACAAGACTTTCCAAATTGGAGGCAAGGTCCTACTCTACGACAGCAAGTTCCAGAAGTTCCCAGGGAAATTGCAGATGCATTGGTTGGGACCATTTCATGTCATAGAGATCAAACCGTCGGGAGCAGTTCGATTGGCACAGTTAAATGACCAGGTTCTACAAGGATGGGTCAACGGCGCATGCCTGAAACCCTACCAGGAGTAAGTTGTTCATTTCAATTTCAATAAATCTCACAACCGAGAGGAGTAGGTAAGGTAGAATAGCGTTAATAAGTCTCTCGCACCCGAGATGACATAGATAGGTTTACCATAATGCAATAAATATTAGCTCAGTTGCAGAGACCGAAATGCAACCATTAGTGGTCGGCGGGGTAGTGTCCAGCGTGTCATCCACATCAGGAAGAAAAGTGTGCCAAACATCAACCCACCATCATTTAGCATAGTACTAGTGTCCGTCCATAGGATCACCAAGATTTGGAAATAATTGCCATAATTAGAATTATCCATACTGTAATAAATTTTCCATAATTAGACATAACCACCAGCCGTCTTGTCTGCCCAAATCCTAAAACCACAGTCAGCAGTGTTAGAACCCACCTCAGTAGCTAACTGATCGCACGATCATAGCCACAAGAGAAGCCAGGGAAACATTAATTAGTTATGGGGTCTCATCAACCTCACCCGTGCCGATTACTTACATAACCTGCATGCAGAAAAGCGCGAGAATGCCGGAAAATTCCAAGTTAGAGTTAGAAACCTTTGAAGGAGTAAGGGAAGTTGGAGCAGAACCAGAGCAGAGAAGGTGTCTAGAAGAAGAAAGGCAAGAGAAGAGACCTAGAAATATTTTCAGGTGTATCAGCGGCGAGTGAAGATGACAAGAGTAAGCCCAGTAGTGGTAGAACAGGAGTTGGACAGCAGGATTCAGAAAATGGAGTCCCTCGTCGGGAAATATGATAGGGCAACCTTAATTGACGCAAAACTCATGGACTCCTTTGAGTTTCCTACGCTAAAAAGACAGGTATATATTGAAAATTATACAACAGAGGCAGGACGGGCGGCAACAAGGGTCCTGACCGAGTTCCGAGGTATCCAACAGTCCTCGATAATGAATTTGAGGAACTTACCAGTATTTGGGATTACATACGCTCCAATGTAGTACACCAAATTCCTATTGAGCAGAATTCAGAACGGATCTCTGTGGCTGGGGAAGGAAATCCCGATTCATGCCAAAGACATTCATAGGTTGACAGGGCTGTCGCAGGAAGGAAGGGACGTCTCTTTAGTGTTCCAAACCATATCCAAACGGGCGAAGAAGTCAGGGGATACAAACTACTATGCTAAGTATGGCACCCGAAGAGGAGGAAAGGGGGAAAAAAATGAGCTAATCAACAAACCAGAGATTTGATTTGCCTGCTACCTCATTGCCAGCAAGACGATGAGACATTACACCAAAGGGGAGTGTACATTAGACAATTTCGGTTACGAAGCACTGTGTCCAGGGGACCAGGCTGAACTGGTGCTCCTTCCTACTGAAGGAGTTTTTCAAGGCATGTGAAGACAAATATAAGAGGGAAACTAGATTTATCTACAGGTACTTGATAATAGCGCTGGCCATGTGGAAGTGGAGTTTCCCCCTCATCAGGATACTAGTGGAGATAACGGAAGATCAGCCGGTGGCGATGAAGTTTACTCCATGGAAGGTGTCTGGAGACCCCAACACCAAGGGAGTAAATACTGAAGCCTTCAGAAGTTGGTATGGCCTAATGGTTGACGTTGTAATGAGTCAACAGAGGATCCCAAGAAACCTACTAGATGGATATAGTGAGCAAGTCTGGTTTGGAGTCACGCACAAGCACATGTTCCTCAGACCCACTTGTGTAGCAGAGATGATGTTCCAGATGAGGCCTCTGAAGTTCCAAATTGATGAAGCAGCTTTTCACAGAGAAGTTTGTTCGTGGCCAGGGGTTGCGATGGAAGTCAGAGACGGGGTGTACATGTACATTTTTTACGGGATGCTACCACACCGGTTGCCAGGAGAAATGGCGGAGGAAGCAGAAAACATGGTGTCAAACCTACAGCTCGTCCCGATTATTCAGCAACTGAACACAAAGGTATGAAGCTTTAATGAAGTAGTTCAGGTGATAGCGAGTAGTGCTACTCCATTTCCAATTTTTTCAGAATTCCAAGTCTCCCAGTCGAACCCACCTCCAAGCACAACCTCCATCTCTGCACCCATTCCCAATGTATTGTTCAGTTCACCAACCCCAGCAACCACACTGCTAGCAGGGAAAAGTAGGTCTGCAAAACCCGTAGCGACACCGAAGGCCAAGAGGGCCAAGGTTGTAGAATCAAGTCCGGTGGTCGACCTCACAGGAGAGGATCCACCCTGACAATTGAGCACAGGGGTACTGATCCAAGAAGAGCCAATAGTTGAGACAGGGGAAGCAAGTGAGTTGCCACCTCACACCCCCATTAACCCCTTTGATTTCCTGAACATCCGCATCTCACCACCTCGTCCAGATCCACTACCACCTACCACCTCATTTGTCTCCCGTGAACCCCACAGCTCTGCACCATCCACCTCATCCTCCACCGTGTTTGATCTAGTTATCAGAAGAATATTCAATGGGGACCACGGGACAGAGGTTAACTCGGGTACGGAAGTAGTACCTCCAGCCAACCCTACCGTGGTCCCGCAGACTAATTTTACCAACCTCATCACTCAGATGGAGCAGATAGTTGAAGACATAGTTGGGCCACTCCCTGAGCCTACTCCTCTCTAACCACCCAACCAAGCAGATCAAGAGGGGCGACCGGACCTAAATATGGTGGAATCTGCACCCCAGCAAACTCCGCCGCAGTCACCTCAAGATCAGTAAGCAAGATCAGTTTCTAGTGGGTAACCACTCCAGGAGCGAAGGCCAGATCAGGGTACCACTGGTGCCGAGAGCATGGAGACATGGGGAACAGCTCAGCTATACCATTTCATCCAAAGGGAAACACAACAGGCTGAGAAGCTCCACTCAGAACTAGAGTAGAAATGCGAACAACAGAAGAAGCAGATAAGCACGCTTACTGAAAAGTGTGAGCAGCTGAAAATGGAGAAAGAACAGCTACAGGGAAAACTGGAAACAATGGCCAGGGTTTTCAAGGAAGTATGGCCCGCGGTGACGGCCCACCACAGTCAAATACCAGATGACATGTAAGAAATGGAGGTAGTAGGGTGGGCGATCCACCTCAGGGTGGCATACTCAAACCTCCACCAGGAGAATATGGAACTCAAGGCGGCGTTGGCAGCCCGACCCACACTGCCTGACCTAGTAGTTGTGTACTCAACACAAATATCAGAGAAATAGGGCCAAGTAACAAAGATGCAGGAAGTCCTAAGTACTGCAGCCAGAGATGCATACGACCTACTTAAGGGTCTGCAAGAATGCTCAACGACCCTCACGATGAAGGCACAACTGATTTCGTTCCAACTACAACAAATCTCCAAGGAAATACAGGAAGCCATGGACCCAACCAGGCTGGACCAATTGTATGCCCAGGCGGATGTGCTAGAGGTCCAAATTCAACAAATAGAGGAGACTTCGACAACAGCCAAATAGGCAATTCGAGAGCTTCGACATCCCGTAAAGATTAGCTCCCAAACGATGTAGCAATTGGACTTGGAGGCTGACACACAGATCAACACAGTATTTGGCGCCATGCCGGCAGTCGTCGGGGAGGACGTAGTCAACAAAATCACGGCTGAGACCAACGAATTGTTGCAAGGGTGGCAACATGCCGTGGCAACCTTCCAAGAGCTTAAAGGTTCGGCTCTGAACAAGGTCCCATAGTTGGGGCCCTTGTTTGGACAACAAGGAGAAGGCACGCAGCCAGAATAGGGCACAGGGTCGGGCGGACCCATGGAAGTGGAGACGGCTCAGGAAAATTAACTCGGGGTGAGTCAAAAGGATGTGGTTGGGGCCTGTTGGGGCCCTTGTTTAGGAAATCAACAGATTTTGAGTTGTGGCAAGCACGTGGTGGAATGGACCTCGGTAGGCAGGAAGGTGTCAAGGTTGCAGAGGAGTAGAGAACAAGTTTCGCGGTGGTTGCGGGAGCAAGCATAGACAGTGGAAGGGCGTGGAAGGAAACAAGCAGTGAACTCCTGGTGAACAGAAAGAAACGAAAGATAGCCGAGCAAGAAAGAAGGAGGAACTTTCAGTCACGTGGGCAGGAGAACAAATAGGCAGCCAGCCAACGGATGAGGAGGTTGGCACAGATGGGAATAGGAAACAGGGAGCCGTAGGCGAGTTCTGTCTGGGTTGCACTATTCTCCTCTATTCTGGGTTACTATAGTTTCTCTCTGTCCCTAGGGACGTGTTGTATTCTGTTCTGTTCTATACTCGTATGTAGACGAGCCTTGTAATAGTTCGCCTCTGATGACTGATGATTAATACATTCAAGAAGGTTGTTATGTTATGTGATTCTGAGTATGAATGAGTGTTGTTATAAACAACGTTTAAAATTTTGTTTATCGTTAGTTTAACTGTTTTCTTGACGAGTGCATGTTATGGAATATTATGTCATGACTGTTTAAGTCCTTGGTTTAGCTCTGTTTCACCGATCTGGATGTTGTGGAGATGATACCACCCTGCTCCCGATCACAGTAGGGTCGCGGCACGCCTCGGGTGAGACTCTCTGCCCTTCAGAGCAGAGTGTAAATGCCGGCGTGAATCTAGACTACGGCGGAAAACCTTGTTGGCCCTCATCGCTAAACATAGGTCTTCTCTGCGAGACCTGTTCTCTCGCCAACACTCAGGTAAGCCTGTTGCCACTACACCCACTAGGCATTTTCATTCTTCAGGTGGCATGCCTTTGTAAATAAAAACCTACATCCATATTATGATTGGAGAATACTATGATGGTGCCTTCCCCGAGGGAAAAATTATAGATAAATGTGCTTTTAAAGACAGATTGGCTTCATTCATCCTCCACTCTATTCCATGTGATGGTTTGGTGGTCCAATACACCAAGTTATAATTAATGAGGGGCATAGCTGTTGTAGCTCACTAATCAAATTGCATGAATACTTCAAACAACACCCTAAGCTCTAGCACTTTGAAATCCTATATTTTACTTTCCCAAGCATACAACTAGGACAAGGAATTCCTTTAAGCATACTAGTAACTTTTTGATGGCCAACATCAAATCCCACATGCAGGTTGCAACCACATGAAAAGAGCTTTAGTGAATAGCTTCATTTTAACATTAATCAGCCCCCAACCTCTAATTATTAGTCTATTGAACATGTTGACAACATTTCAAGGTTAGGTTATATTTAACCATGCTTTATATACACCACCTTTCTCATCACATAATGTAGCCAATACAACCAATCCGTCCAATGACAGACAACCTGTCCTCACAATCAACTATTTTGAAAAAATTAACCTTATTAATATTATTAATTTCCCTACACTTGAGCTTCATAAAGTTAGAACAATAAGAAACCTTCACCCTCCCTAAAGCCCTTGAAAAAAATTTGCATCACTGCTTTGAAGTGAAAGGATATTTATATTAAGTTTACACCATTGTTGACTTAATGTTACAAAAATGCCCCTTGTTACATGAATCATTGCAGGGGTTTTTTCTGGCATTGACTCTTTCTCAATCAATTGTTACCAAATTTGGCCTTATGGGTAGTTCCTAATAGAACTTCAGACATATACAACCATATCTTTTTTCCCATATAAATATGATATGGACCAAAAAAGCCTCTAGATGCATATTTAATAATAAATGCCAAATTGTATCTATTTGAATGGAAGGAGACAAAAATAAATAGTCCATGTGAAATTTTTTGCCTGCTTTTAATAGTGGATTCAGTTCACTATTGATGTCTGAATGAAACCTCTTATCGATGGAATCATTAGCTAATGGAATACACCCTCGAGACAGTGATTCCTAACAATTAATAAGCAGCAGCAGTCTTGCATATAAAAAAATGTACAATGCAAGCCATCATTCTAGCCATACAACTGTCTGTGCAAAATGAAATGATGGCATAGCTATATGAAAAAAAATCAATGATATTAAACCATTACCAAGTGTCAGGGTTTAAGAAGAGATTTAAAGAAATAAATGCAAATTTTTTGCCCCATATCCCTATACTTGTGCAACATGCTATAGTATTTAGAGTCTCTCGACATCCACAAGTCACCATCTCATAGCATTATTGTCAGAATTTCTCTGATTGGTATTTATCTTGTGCATCATTCCCTATATGCCACAAATTTATCTGATCTCCATTTCACTAGATTTCTATTGAAATTGCTCTTCCTCCTCGAGATTGTCCTTAGCAAAAAAATTCCAAAGCTACTTCACCATCCCCATTAAGCATGCAACATGAAACAATAGTGTTCAAGGTTAGAAAACCATGCATTGAAATTTCATCAAACACTTACATTCAATACCCAAGATCCCACCAATTGATTTTTGTTGTGGGATGATGGGGATGAAAACCCACATTTATTCTTACTTACAACACCCATAAATTTTTCTGTACATGGACACCAATTACATGATGAATACTCACATTCTTTTCTATTAATCTCGTGTATAAGAGAGATTTTCCCTTTCCTGTGCATCGGCATACACAGAAATATTATTATACAACCCACTTCGAAGAGCCATTAACTTTATGCAACTATGAAGAACCTTTCAATATTTTGGCTTCGTGATTTGTCAAAGAATCTAAATTTATCAAGGATTACGTTATCAACCTTTAGTTTTTAGGCTTTTTTCAAAGGGCTATGGTTGATTATAAATCTATGTTTGGAATTTAAGTGAAATATTCTGAACACTAAAATTCCTAGATGACTACTTCTATAGAAATATGCACCAAAGAACACACACCATACATTATGATTTCCTTTAAATTGAGGTAGCAGGTTTTAATTTTCTAAATCTATGTCCCAAACTTGGTTTGTTAGTAGTGTAAAAGTGAAATGTTAATGTGGAAACCAATAATTCGTTTAAAAGGTTATGTCAAACTGTCTATTTTCCATAAATAGAAACCAACGAGGAGTCCTTCGTTAATCTGATAGTGGGTAAGATAATTGATCATGGACCGTAGTTATCCGGAGATAATGACAATTCCAACCCACAAGGGGTATGCATGACATATGAGATCCTAGAGTCAAGTAAAATGAATACAACAAAACCCACACCATGGCTCAAAGAAACTTATCAGTATGTCTCAAATAAACTAATCAGAATGTGTGGATGGATCAAGAGAACATGAGCTCAATCATCTTGATGCCAACAATCAATTAAGACTTTGGTGCATAGTCTTGCAGTCACCCTAGTAACCGAAGTACAACCTGTTCGGGCTTGAAATTTTCATTTACTTCCATTACATTTTCACTTATATTTCCATATTATAACCTTCAATCCACCTCTATTTCATTACATTTACCTTACCATTGTCATTATTGGGTTACATTTATGTTTTTCCAAACTTTACCGATTTCTAGTATTTTTAAGAGAATTTGTGGTGAAAAATTAGAAAATAATATGCATATACTTATACCTAACAAGTGGAATGAGATTGTTGCCATGTGTAGGTAAAAAAAAAGCTTCCAAAAGACCCTTATGTGGCCTCCTAAGGCAAAATTCGAATTTGAATGGAGAAGATCATGGGATCATGAGGATTCGTGTCTCATTTCCTATTTGTATTGTAACTCTAAGAAGACATGTGCCCTATCACTTCCTATTTTGATTGTAACTCTAGAGATATAGGGAGAGATTCATCTCATTCTCATCTTTTTGTATAAATAGGGGAAGCTTTCTCCTATAAAATATGTGTAAATTTGGAGTTATGCTCAAGCTTTGAATAAAGAATTAGATTGTGGCACCTTTCTCATGAGTGTTCATTCACTTTGAATTGGTTTTTCTTACATATGGAGCATCTCAATTTACCCCCTCTCATACTTTTGGATCTGCCATCCACAATGTGTGAGATTTATTTGCTTTCATAGAGTAAGTTTTATTTTCTTTCTTAGTATTAGTTTTAGAATGACTAAGTAATATTTTCTTTCCTAGAACATCTCAAGAAAGTAGATTCTTCTATTTTCCAATAGGATTATGTTTGAGGCAATAGAGCTCAGAGTTGTTTAGTTTCTTTTCATGTTCTTAAACTAATTTCTTAGATCAGATCCTCAATTATATGTATAATTGGATGCTTGTAAATAATACCAAGAAGGTGACTTTGTCATACTTCCAAATTGGATGCTTGAGTGTTTAACCTATGCAATAATTGAGTTTTTCCTTTACATGCCTTTAAACTGATTTCCTAGATTAAGATCCTCAGTTAAATGTATAATTGAATGCTTGTAAATAATGCCAAGAAGGTAACTCTATTATACTTCCAAATTGGATTCATGAGTGTTTAACCTATACAGTAATTAAGTTTTTCTTTACATGTTATTTAAATGCTTTCTTAGATTAAATTTTTAAAACTAAAGTGTAATCAATTGCTTGTAAATCATGTCAAGAGGGTGACTCTGTCATACTTCCATATTGAATGCTTGAGTAGTTGATCATACAATAGTTGCTTTTCCTTTGAATTTGCTTTCATTTAATTTCATAGATTAGTTGAATTTGTTTAATTTATTTTTGTTAATTGATTTCATAGGTTAGTTGAATTTCATTTTCATTATTTGATTTCATAGATTAGATAAATTGGTTTTCTTTATTTTTTAGTTAGATTGATCTAAACTGAAAGATAATTTCTAGCATATACAGTGCATGCATATTTCACAAGTTTACGAAACCCCCAGGTTGACAATTAAATGACAGGCAATTATTTTGCCCCAACACAACCACCAATATTCACAGCTCTACTAAGGTAAGGAGACAAGTTGTGGCTACTAGCTCAGTGAGTAAGAATTACAATGGTCTTAGTCATCTTGGTTAGGTGACAACTATCTTGGATGTACAAAAATTTGTGATTAAGAAAAAATTGTGTTGGAAATGTTGTCATTGATGGCAAAGGAGATGACAAAGACAGCAGCAGGGGCAAAGGAGAAGACAGAAAGATTGGCCCAGGGTTTTGGTGAATGGTGTAGTGACATTTATAGGAGAATAGAGGGCTCTCAGTTTGGAGCATGAGAAGAACAGAGTGAGAAGTTATTTGCTTTGCAGCAGCAGATATAAGGCTTGTAGAGACAGAGTGAGAGTTTATTTACATTTGACAGTGCAGCAGAATATACATAGAATACAGTGACAGGGCAATAGAATGTACTGAGAATACAGAGATAGGGCAGCCGAATAGACAGAGAATACAAAGTCCCAGAGGGTGTGTATGTGTATCATGACTCCATTATAGATTTGAAAGAACTTCCAACAGAGAAGAGTTCACAGAGAAAGAGTTGGACTATGCATAAGAGGAAGAAGCACATATTGTTAAGGGAGTATTCAGGGCCACAACGCGAAGTTGAAAAGCTATTAACACCTTTACATAGTTCCACCACCTGTTATATTTCATCCTATGGAAACTTCCATATATAGACAAAGTGAGGGTTTTGTAGAATCCCAGATTCAAACCTGGAATGCGCATTGTAAATTCTGATAGAACTGTTGATTTAACATGTGGAAGCGCCGAGAGTGCAACGAAATGTCTATAATAAAACATTGAAGGGTTCAGACGGAACCCTGAGGGTAAGAGGTGGAACCGAGAATTGAGCAGTAAAAACCTAATGCAGTTGGGTGTTAAACCTATGGAAGTGCCAAATAAGAATGAAACAGGGGTTAACATATAGAAAAGGCAGAGTTAATATATATTGAAGTGGATTTATAAGAAATGCAACCTCAAGCGGAGTACATATATACAATGAAGGCGTGAAGAATTAGAAGTGGAACCACAAACAAAACAGAACCTTGAGTGAACAGTAAAACTGGAGGTTCAAAAACCAGTGGGATCACGTAGGGTTTAAAGTGGTAAGTGGATTTCACATTTCGAACGCGATCTATGTCTTTAATCGACACGTGTCCTAAGGTGGTTTTCTAAAACAACTTTTTTCGCTCAATTTTAATGTGTTAACATTCGTACCAATAAAAAATGCGAAACTCGTTAAGGATCATCGGATTGAGATTGGAGGAGCGATAAGCTCACAACTGTTGGATGCGAGGGGTAAGTTAACGAGTGGGACCGGTTCATTGTGTGAGTTAGAATGATTAACACCCGTGCATATGATTTGCGTGACATTGCGCGATTGTCGTTGGATTGAAGTCTGGTAGCGCGATGAATCTACAGCCATTGGATGGCACAATGGTTTATGATGGTGTATTATAATGTATTGCGGGCCCGAATCAACAGTTGTGCTGCTAATGGAAACATAATCCAAAGGTTAAGTTGTATGTTGTGGGACCAAAGGCAAATGCGTGTTGATACATTTTGAAATGCCGAAGGTTTAAAACCAAGGTCAAGGATTAAAATATTTATTATGTGAAATGATACATTGAGGACTGTTATGCAATGGTTTTTGATAATAGAGTTTATGTGCGGGAGTATATATATATGTTGATATATAATGTATTGATATATATATATATATATATAAAGACCGAATCTTATATAAAGAATTTGTATGCGGGTATATTATAATAATGTGCGAAAATTAATCGGAATTTATATATATGTTCAAAGGGCATTGTCATTTGGAATGAATTAAAGGTGTGGACTTTGGAATAAGTGGGTATCAAACATATGTGGGCCTAACTATATGGGTGCGTGGAAGGGCTGGCCCACAGAATTGTGTTGTTTGTCCAAAGTCAAAGAAATGCATGTAGAGCTTTGGCTTCTTGGAATATTTGAGTGGTGGCTCATTTATAGAAAACCCAAGGTTTATTTAAATTTTTTATAACATTTGATTGGGGTGCGGATATATGTTTTATGAGAATGACAAGCCGCGGATATGTACATTTGATGAGTATGAGAATTTTTAAATACGAAACCAAAGGTTATATTTTTGATGGTTGAGGATGTATTATATGTTAACATGTTATGTATGAAATTAAAGATTGTGGGTCCAGATATATATGATCTCGTATTGTTAAAAAAAAAAATTAATATAACGTCGAGAGTTGGTTGTGTTATATTAAAATACAGTTGTATATACAATAGTTATACAACTGCAATGAACAGGGAAAAGGCTGAAACGAAAAATACAGAGAGAACTGTAGAAGATAGAGAGAGAAAATAGAGTGAGCAGAGTTGTTGACTGGGTTGATTTGAAATTCATACTGTAACTAAATGAAAAGGTTTTTAATTGATTTTACATTATTTGTGATGTAATTGGCAAGTCTCCGGAGAAAAACAAAATCCCACTGTAAAATTGAAATGAATACATATTTTTTAATAAGCTGGTAAAAGAAATGAGAATGCATAATTGAAGCAGAGGAAATAAATAAGACAGATATGAAGACTGGAGGACAGCAGTAAAGAAGGTACAGAACAGAGCTGATATCCAAGGTAAATCAGCAAGTGTTTCTCTTATGAAAAAGTGAGGGAGTTGGAGCTTCCTTGCAAGTTTTAGCTTGCAGAATTGAGGTTGGAGCCTCCTGTAGGTTGGTGCCTACAGAAAATCAGTGGTGAGAGGGAGTTGGAGCTTGCCTTTGCATCACAACAATAATAAGATGTGGTTTTCTCCCTTTATGGGTTTCCACTTATATCTGTTGTCTCTGTGTGTGATTTTTATGTGTTGATATGGTTATTCAATCTGCTTAATACTTTTTTCTCTCATAATAAGTCTATTGTTACATTATCTTAACACTTCTGCTCATATATTAAGATTGTTCACATATAAAGTTGATCATGAAGTTAAATTGTAAATAAGTTTAATTGAAAGTTTAAAAAGTTCATGAATGTGTTAAACTGATTCACCCCCCCCCTCTCAGTTTAACTAAGGTTTCAACAATCAGTATCAGAGCAGGTTCCTTTTGTATCAGTTTAACAATTGAAAGGAAATCCCAGGTCTCCAGGATGGCTAGTCAAGAAGGATCCTCAACTAAAAAAGCCCCTTTTTTCACTGGTGAAAATTATGCCTTTTGGAAAATCAGAATGAGAACATACATAATGTCTTTAGGAATAGAAGTTTGGGCTACTGTGGACTTTGGATATGACCCAAAGGCAAATGTTTCAGAGAAAGAAGCCAAACAAGATTTTGTGGCTAATGCAAAGGCCGTGAATGCAATCTTGAATGGATTGTGTGAGGCAAAATTTATCAAAGTAATGCACAACAAGACTGCCAAAGAAATGTGGGAAACTCTAGAAAATATCCATGAGGGAGACAAAAAGGTGAAGACAACCAAAATTCAAGTCTATAAAGCCCAGCTTGAAAATTTAAAGATGAATGATGATGAAGACATTTCCATCTTCTTTTTAAGGGTTGTAGAAATTTTTAATAATATGAAAGCTCTAGGAGAAACCATACAAGAATGTGTAATTGTTCAAAAGATCCTAAGATCTTTACCATTTAGTTTTAATCCCAAGGTCTCTGCCATGGAAGAAACAACAGATTGGGAAACTGTGACCATGAACCAGCTACTTGGAAAACTAACAGCATATGAGATGAGACTGCCACAGAGAAAGTCAAATGTAAGGGGGGCAGCCTTTAAGACAAAGAAGAAGAAAGAAGAAAAAGAAGATATATGCTCATGCTCTGAAGAAGAATAGGCCAAATTTATCATAAAATTGGATAAAGGCTCAGGTAAATATAAAGGTAAAATTCCATTTAAATGTTTCAATTGTGGAAGAGTTGGACACTATGCTTCTAAGTGTCCTTATAAGAAAACAAAGAATCAGACTCAGGAATCAGAGAAAACCATATCAAAGAACTAGCAGAAAGGGAAGAGATTCAATAGAAAATATTTCTATGCTGAGTAAGACAGTAGTGCATCTGAAGACTCAGCTGAATTCTCATGTGAAGAAGGAACATCTGAATTTGTATTGATGGCTATATAAGAGCTGGAAGAATGCCTTCTATAAGATGAGGAATAAGGTGAAGTGGATCTTGAGGGGGAGCTAAGAAGTGCCTTGGAGGAAATTGACAGACTCAAACTGAAGTGCAGAAAACAGAAAGACATTCTCCTCAAATATGTAAGAGAAGAACAAAATCCAAAAGTCCTCATTCAGTTGAAAGTAGAGCTTGAAGAAGCCAAGAAAGTAGAAGACATTTTACTTAAGCAAATTAAGGATAAAACTCAGGAACAAGAGAAATTGGAAGAAGAAGTAGTATGCTTAAGGAAGAAATTAGAAAATGCCCAAAGGAAAATAAATACTTCTCAAATGACAAGCTCTGGTAAGTTGAATGAAATTCTAGATGCTCAAAGATCTCCTTTGATAAAAACTGGGATAGGCTATGAAGGAGAATCAAGCAAAGGCAAAGAAAAAGAAAACAAAAATATCATTTTTGTAAAAGCATATGAGAATATCAAAGCATATTAGAAGATTCCTAAAGAAGAAGAAACCTGCAATGAAGTAGATATAAACCAGAAGGAGTCTCAAATGACAAAGGGTGAAATAAATAAACTATCAACTAAAAAAGGCTCATATACTCTTGAATATGTCAAATTTGGACGCCATCAAAGGAGATTATTTCCCCCTATGAAAGATGCCACCTGTTATGCCTGCCACAAACTGGGACATATTGCTGCATATTGTCATACAAGAAGAATTGATACAAGCCAGCAAAGGATGGAAACAGTGAAAAGATTTCCTCAAGCAAACAAATGGAGAAGACAACCTTTCATTAGGTATGCAAATTGTTTTTATGGATATTGTTTTTATTGTAAAGAATTTGGCCATAAAATCATAGAATGCAGAAAATATGGACAAAGACTGATGTTAAAAACCTCAAGAAGGTTTATGAATCATGGAGAGTTTACTCATACTCATAATTCTACTAAATATATACTCAAATGTTGTGTATGCAATAAAAGTTGACATATGTCTTCCAAATGTCCTCTCAAATAATTTGGTCCATCACCTCAGAAAAGGTACCAAACAAAAGGATGCTTGCAGTGGAAAAAGAAGGTGAATAAATGTGACCTAGCTCTAATAGCTCAAGATATGAAAAGCCAATGGTATTTGGACAGTGGTTGCTCAAAGCATATGTCTGGAGATAGAAGCAAGTTTATAAACTTTGATGAAAAGAAATATGGAAATGTTACTTTTGGCAATGATAAAGCAAGAAAAATCAAAGGAAAAGGCTCAGTCAGTCTGGATAATGGCAGAGGAAAAGCCCAAGATGTACTATTTGTGGATGGGCTGAAAGAAAATCTACTGAGTGTCAGTGAAATTTGTGATAAAGGTTGTGAAGTTCTTTTTAGAGCTCAAGACTATGAAGTTAGATCAAGCACCACTGGAAAGACCCTGATCAAAGGTGTTCGAACATAAGGCAATGTCTACGTAGTGAAAGAAGAGAATGAAGCATGCCACCTTAGCAAACTTGAGGAGTCTTGGTTATGGCATAAGAGATTGGGACACCTAAACTTTGACCATATCATAAGTCTAAGCAAGAAGAATGCAGTCAGAGATATGCCAGTCATAAAGAAGCCTTCAAAACCAAAGAGAAACTATCTACAAGCAGACCTCTTCAACTTGTTCACATGGATATGTGTGGACCTTCAAGAAATAAAACACCAAGTGGAGAATCCTATTTCATGCTAATAATAGATGATTTTTCCAAAATGACATGGGTTGAATTTCTCAAATACAAATCGGGAGCACTTGAGAAATTCAAGATATTCAAGGCATTGGCTGAAAATCAAATAGGATGCAAGCTAAAGTGCATCGGATCAGACAGAGGAGGTGAATTCATAAACTATGATTTTGCAGACCTATGCAATGAGCATGGGATAAAACAACAGTTCACAATTGCAGGTAGACCTCAGCAAAATGGAGTGGCAGAGAGCCAAAACAGGTTTGTACAACAGATTGCCAGAGCCATGATGTAAGAAAGTAACATTCCTCAAACCTTTTGGGTAGAAGCAGTACACACAACTGTGCATATTATAAACAAAGCTCACAAGACTCCTTATGAACTATGGCATGGTAAACCAACATCAATCAAGCACTTTAGAGTCTTTGGAAGCAAGTGTTTCATAAAAAATAATGATGAAAATCTGGGAAAGTTTGATGCAAAAGCAAATGAAGGAATATTTTTAAGATATGCATCCAAGAGTAAAGGTTATAGGTGCTACAACAAAATACTTCACAAAATTGTGGAAAGCATTGATTTAAGATTTGATGAAGAACTATCAGACAAGACAAGAAGTACAGGTTGCAGCAATCCTCTAGAAGATCATGAAGAAGAGAACCAAGATGATAATGAAATAATAAATACAACAGAAGATATTGAATTGAGCTCAAAAGGCCCCTCAAGATACACCCAAAAGAACCATCCAGAAGATCAAATCATTGGGGACAAGAGTGCAGGTGTACAGACAAGAAGACAGCGAATTGAATAGACAGAAGAGGTATATCTAGCTATGTTATCACAAATAGAGCCAAAGAAGTTTGAAGAATCCAGCAAAGACAAATATTGGGTGAATGTTATGAATGAAGAATTGGACCAAATTGAGAAGAACAATACCTGGGAATTAGTTCCAAGACCCAGTGAGAAAAATGTCATTGGCTCAAAATGGGCATTCAAGAATAAGATGAATGAACAAGGACAAGTAATCAGAAATAAAGCCAGACTTGTATGCAAGGGATATTCACAGGTTTAAGGTCTTGATTATGATGAAACATTTGCCCCTGTAGCCAGAATGGAAGCTATCATAATGTTTTTGGCTTTTGCTTGCTACCATGACTTCAAGGTATATCAAATGGATGTGAAGTCTGCCTTCCTGAATGGAGATTTAGAGGAAGAAGTCTACATGGAACAACTAGAAGGATTCTCCTTAACAGATAATGCAGACTATGTGTGCAGATTAAAGAAAGCATTATATGGGCTGAAACAAGCTCCTCAAGCATGGTATTCAAGGCTAGAAAAATACTTGCAAAAACAAGGGTTCAAGAAAGGGGGAGTAGACAGCAATTTGTACATAAAAGAAAATTAAAATAAAATCTTAATTGTAGTAGTGTATGTAGATGATATCATGTTTGGAAGCAACCAAGATGAGTTAGCAAAAGGGTGTGCTGAAGAAATGAAATCATAATTTGAGATGTCTATGATTGGAGAGCTCACCTTCTATTTAGGACTTCAAATTCAGCAAAAGAACACAGGCACATTCATCTCACAAGAAAAATACTTAAGAGAGATGCTGAGAAGGTTCAAAATGGAATACTGCGAACCTGTGTCAAATCCCATGATTACTGGATGCAAACTTTGTGCAAATGATGGAACAACTGATGTAGATCAAAAAATTTACAAATCCATGGTTGGAAGTCTTCTATACCTAACAGCTTCTAGACCAGACATTATGCTGGTTGTAGGACTTGTGGCAAGATATCAAGCAACACCAAAACAAAATCACTTACTAGCAATTAAGAGAATATTCATATATCTACAAGGGACTGCACATCATGGGCTATGGTATCCAAAAGGCAAAAACTTCATTTTAACAGCATATACAGATGCAGATTGGGCCAGCTGTGTGGATGATAGGAAAAGCACAAGTGAAGGTGAATTATATTTAGGAGAAAGTCTGGTGGCATGGATAAGAAAGAAACAAACATCTATCTCTCTATCTACAGCAGAAGCAGAAAACGTAGCAGCAGCAGCATGTTGCACATAAGTCATGTGGATGAAACAAACCCTCCAAGACTTGAAGGTAAGCATTGATGAACCTATCTCTATCAAATGTGATAATACAAGTGCAATAAGTATATCAAAAAATCCTGTACTTCATTCAAAAACTAGACACATTCCAATCAAGTACCATTTTCTCAGAGAACAAGTAGCACAGAAGGTAGTGAAGTTGGAATATGTGCCAACAAAAGAACAAACAACAGATATATTCACAAAACCTCTTGCTAGAGAACCATTTGAATATTTGAGAGATAAACTAGTGGTAGTGTATGCAGATGCTATTCTCTGACATGAAGAGAAAGCATCATTTCAGGGGGAGAACAGAAAAGAAAACATCATTCCAGGGGGAGACCAGTTAACAAGGAATGCCAGAAAGAGCATGGAACAGATATCAACCCTTTTCCATTGATGTCAAAGGGGGAGGAAAAGCAGATAGTGAGATGTTAAAAGGCCTAGCAGAGGAAGTGTATTGCCATCAATGCCAAAGGGGGAGACTGTTGGAAATGTTGTCATTGATGGTAAAGGAGATGACAAAGATAGTAGCAGGGGCAAAGGGGAAGACAGAAAGAGTGGCCCAGGGTTTTGGTGAATGGTGTAGTGACATTTACAGGAGAATGGAGGGCTCTCAGTTTGGAGCATGAGAAGAACAGAGTGAGAAGTTATTTTCTCTGTAGAAGCATATATAAGGCTTGTAGAGACAGAGTGAGAGCTTATTTACATTTGACAGGGCAGCAGAATATACAAATAATACAGTGATAGGGCAGTAGAATGTACCGAGAATACAGAGACAGGGCAGCATAATAGACAGAGAATACAAATACCCAGAGGGTGTGTATGTGTATCGTGACTCCATTATAGATTTGAAAGAACTTCCAACAGAGAAGAGTTCACAAAGAAAGAGTTGGACTATGCAGAAGAGGAAGAAGCACATACTGTTAAGGGAGTATTCAGGGCCACAGCGTGAAGTTGAAAAGCTATTAACACCTTTACATAGTTCCACCACCTGTTATATTTCATCCTATGGAAACTTCCATATATAGATAGAGTGAGGGTTTCGTAGAATCCCAGATTCAAACCTGGAATGCGCATTGTAAATTCTGATAGAATTGTTGATTTAACATGTGGAAGCATCGAGAGTGCAATGGAATGTTTATAATAAAACGTTGAAGGGTTAAGACGAAACCCTGAGGGTAAGAGGTGGAACCAAGCATTGAGCAG
This sequence comes from Pinus albicaulis, assembly GCA_034641835.2. Lineage (NCBI taxonomy): Eukaryota > Viridiplantae > Streptophyta > Pinopsida > Pinales > Pinaceae > Pinus > Pinus albicaulis. The sequence continues at coordinate 383,548,556 of CM076574.1, forward strand.
TAAAAACCTAATGCAGTTGGGTGTTAAACCTATGGAAGTGCCATATAAGAATGAAATAGGGGTTAACATATAGAAAAGGCAGAGTTAATATATATTGAAGCAGATTTATAAGAAATGGAACCTCGAGCGGAGTACATATATACAACGAAGGCACGAAGAATTAGAAGCGGAACCACAAATCGAATAGAACCTTGAGTGAACAGTAAAACCGGAGGTTAAAAAACCAGTGGGATCGCGCATTGTTTAAAGTGGTAAGTGGATTTCACATTTCGAATGCAATCTATGTCTTTAATTGACACGTGTCATAAGGTGGTTTTCTAAAACAACTTTTTTCGCGCAATTTTAATGTGTTAACATTCGTACCAATAAAAAACGCGAAACTTGTTAAGGATCGTCGGATTGAGATTGGAGGAGCGATCATCTCACGACCGTTGGATGCGAGGGATAAGTTAATGAGTGGGACCGGTTCATTGCGTGAGTTAGAACGATTAACACCTGTGCATCTGTTTTGCGTGACATTGCACGATTGTTGTTGGATTGAAGTCTGGTAGCGCGATGAATCTACAGTCGTTGGATGACACGATAGTTTATGATGGTGTATTATAATGTATTGTGGGCCCAAATCAACCGTTGTGCTATTAATGGAAACATAATCCAAAGGTTAAGTTGTATGTTGTGGGACCAAAGGAAAATGCGTGTTGATACATTTTGAAATGCCGAAGGTTTAAAACGAAGGTCAAGGATTAAAATATTTATTATGTGAAATGATACGCTGAGGACTATTATGCAATGGTTTTTGATAATAGAGTTTATGTGCGGGAGTATATATATATATATATGTTGATATATAATCTATTGATACATATATAAAGACTGAATCTTATATAATGAATTTGTACGCGAGTATATTATAATAATGTGCGAAAAGTAATCAAAATATATATATGTGTGTGTGTGTGTGTGTGTGTGTGTGTGTGTTCAAAGGGCGATGTCATTTGGAATGAATTAAATGTGTGGACTTTGGAATAAGTGGGTATCAAACATATGTGGGCCTGACTATATGGGTGCGTGGAAGGGTTGGCCCATAGAATTGTGTTGTTTGTCCAAAGTCAAAGAAATGTGTGTAGAGCTTTGGCTTCTTGGAATATTCGAGTGGTGGTTCATTGATAGAAAACCCAAGGTTTATTTAAAGTTTTTATAACATTTGATTGGGGTGCGGATATATGTTTTATGAGAATGACAAGTCGTGGATATCTACATTTGATGAGTATGAGCATTTTTAAATATGAAACCAAAGGTTATATTTTTTATGGTTGAGGATGCATTATATGTTAACGTGCTATGTATGAAATTAAAGATTGTGGGTCCAGGTATATATGATCCCATATTGTTAAAAAGGTTTTTTTTAATATAATGCCGAGAGTTGGTTGTGTTATATTAAAAGACAGTTGTATATACAGTAGTTATACAACTGCAATGAATAGGGAAAAGGATGAAATGAAAAAGATAGAGAGAGTTCTAGAAGATAGAGAGAGAAAATAGAGTGAGCAGAGTTGTTGACTGGGTTGATTTGAAATTCATACTGTAACTGAATGAAAAGGTTTTTAATTGATTTTACATTGTTTGTGATGTAATTGGCAAGTCTCTGGAGAAAAACAAAATCCCACTGTAAAATTGAAATGAATACATATTTCTGAATAAGCTGGTAAAAGAAATGAGAATGCATAATTGAAGCAGAGGAAATAAATAAGACAGATATGAAGACTGGAGGACAGTAGTAAAGAAGGTACAGAATAGAGCTGATATCCAAGGTAAATCAGCAAGTGTTTCTCTTATGAAAAAGTGAGGGAGTTGGAGCTTCCTTGCAAGTTTTAGCTTGCAGAATTGAGGTTGGAGCCTCCTGTAGGTTGGTGCCTACAGAAAATCAGTGGTGAGAGGGAGTTGGAGCTTGCCTTTGCATCACAACAATAATAAGATGTGGTTTTCTCCCTTTATGGGTTTCCACTTATATCTGTTGTCTCTGTGTGTGATGTTTATGTGTTGATATGGTTATTCAATCTGCTTAATACTTGCTGCTCTCATAATAAGTCTGCTATTACATTATCTTAACACTTCCGCTCATATATTAAGATTTTTCACATATAAAGTTGATCATGAAGTTAAATTGTAAATAAGTTTAATTGAAAGTTTAAAAAGTTCATGAATGTGTTAAAATGATTCACCCCCCTCTCTCAGTTTAACTAAGGTTTCAACAAATTGAAACAAATATATTAATTTAGTAGATCATACATTGTCCAAAATATTCTACAGTATTTAAAACTGCCAAGTATTAGTCAGGATACTAATGGATTGAACCACCTCTTAACATCAAATTTTTTATCTAAGCTGCACTGGAAATAGGCAATAAGTAGCACCAGTTCAATTTTTGGAAAATTTGCAGAGACATTCACAATAATGATACTTGAATTCACATAAACAAAGGCCCACTTACCAACTCATATGAGCCTTTATGAGCACATGAATATTTGGTTTCTTTGCCATCTACCATAGTAACCAAAAAGTTGTAGTAACCATAGACTCCAGAATCCTAGAACTCTAAAATGTCAATTATTTATTACTGGCAGTTTGGTGATTTAGAAAAATTAAATAATGATATAACCTTTTGTTGCCATTTCCTTGAATATTGGTCTCATTTGGCTGGATTTTTAGTTCCTGGAGGAAGCTACTACAGCTAATGCATACTTGAGATCCACAATCCCTAGTTTTTTATAATTCATTTTCATATCTACATTTATTGTTTCTGCAAGCCACTAAATTATTGAGCCTAATCATCTGATATATTATCTAGATAGGTGTATAACTCTGCCAATCATTTCTACAAAGCCATTAGAAGGTATTCTTATCTACTGTAATATAATGAACATGCCCGACTTGTGCTGGGAGTTAATTACTTTGTATTCCTTTAGTTGTGGTGCCTATTTCGGAAAAAAAAAAATTAAGTTTCACAAAAGTTTTTCACTCAATACATCAACTCAACAAATCAAACATCTTCCACAGTTTGTTGCAGTACTCAAAACTAGGAATGTAGCACGAGATACCTCAAAGCTATGAACTTCTAGCGGTTTCCATAGTAATGGAATAGACCACCTATTTCTACCAGATTCTATATAAGACACGAGAAATGGACAAGAATCATCAATGGTGGTGCAAAGTTTCCAACCATCATGAGGGTGATATTAAAAAAAAATGAACAAGTATATTTTAAGAAGGGAAACCAGGTATTATGAGCCTTTACTGACATGCATTTTTGTATTCTACACCATCTGTGTTAGACACAAAAATTCACAACATGATTATGTGACTTGTTATGATACTAAAGTGAAGCAGTAGTTACAAAATCCCAGAACTCTAAAATGCATGTATTTTACCAATATTTTTCTTTCATTAACCTTAATATAGCTCCTTATTTTTCTTAGGTTGGAGTAGTCACTTGGGGTCCAAAGTCCACTAGTGTTTTTGACGGGAATTCATTTATGCATTGTTGGTTTAAAGTGGGTGAACTTAGTGACCTTGTCCAAGTTCTCCCTCTTTATGGAGTATTTGACAGGTTTTCTCACTCCATGAACCAACCCCCAGGCCTTTTGAAGGCACTCTTCTCTAATGAAATATATTGAATATGCCAACATGTCCCATAATTGGTTACCTTGAAGAAGTTACCCTTCTTTCTAGAGTATCTGAAAGGTTTCCTCACTTTGTTAATCAATCCCAAATCCTTTTCAAGAAACTTGTCTCTAATGAAATATATTGAATATTCCAACATGTCCCAGAATTAGCTCATTGTTATGTATGCCTCAATTGTGGCTCATGTTCGCAGGACATCGATTGCTTCAGTTTTGGACTGTATGACATCATAGCATGGTTTGGGGTATTCTCAACGTATTTATATAGTTCTCTAATCCTGATGGCATGCATATATATCTAGTGATTGTCACTCTTTTCTACTCCAACACAATTGAAGAATGCAAGAAAATAAACAACTTTTAGTGTAGGTCATCCATTATTTTTGTTCTTGTTGTTGTCAAAACATCTCTTATATTTATGGAAAAGTATTTACAAACAGTAAATAAAAAGGTAGAAGTGTATATACAATGGAGCTTATATCAGTATCCTCTTCTATAAGACTAGAAAAGTAGAAATAAAGTCTATATAGGTTACTGAATATAAATATTGAGCATCTCTTATCAATAATTCACCCTTAGTTAATAGCCAGTCATGTACCTCATTACATCACATGGAACAAAAAGTAGACAGATAAATGGAACAAAAAGTAGACAGATAACTAAACTTTTGCTCAAAAACAAACTTACACTTAATATTCCTCGGGAAAACAAAGCAGAGACTCTCAATCACTGCCAAATCCCAATGAAGGAAGAGTGGACTAGATAGCTACAATTTCCAAACAAGGCAACACACTAGTGAGCCCGACATTAAAGGAGAACTAAATACTGGTCCTGATTATATTTTCAAACAGATTATAAATGGTGTAATTTGTGTGCTCACATGTCTTTTGGATCAACCGACACCCCATATTGCATTGAGAGTTGGAGTTAATAGATTCTGCTAAAGCAACAAAGGTTAAATCCTTTGGTTGATACTACTGCAAGGACTGACCAAATATCCACCCCGCATCCCTGCAAAATAGCCTTGATGTCGCAATGTTATTTTTCAACTCGTTGGGCGAGGGATGAGCCCTCCCATCCTTGTGGAATATTGTTCTTCCCACCATACTTTGACCACAGGTATGATTGCATGATCTGCTCTAGATGCTGAAATTGAGTATTACTAGGCAACCAACAAGATAAATAATAAATGTGTGAGGCATAGAGGATCTGTCCAACCCCCTTGTCAACTTCCCACCTAAGGAGAGGTCCTTATGATGCGAAAATCAAGGCTTACTCTAAAATTGTTGAAGACATGGTACACCAATCCTGGATAGCCACTGGTGAAAGCCCCACTTTAAAATTTCAAATGCAATGCCTAAATATCTCACAATTACCCTGGATCAAACATGAGTTCGAGTTGTGGGAATCTTGTAGGCTGAGAGTCTAACTCTAACAACTAAAAAATTGTCTCGTGGTCACTAACCGCAACATCTAATGTAGAGCCAAAGATGTGCAAACAAGTATGAGCACCATCAACCAAGCTTTGCTTAACACTCATAGAAATAAATTATCCATTAGAAATATGATTTTTGACCATGTTTGACCCATTAGGACGTAAGATGTCCTTCACTTTCCCCTGAATGCCATAAACTTCAAATAGTGAACCAAGGCATCCATTTTCAAATATACAAATCTGGGGCAAAGGGGAACCCTTGACAAATAGATTGATTTAGCAAACTTTCAGGGGATAATGAGTTACTAAGAAGGAGAAATGTTGATGCATTAGAGAGTAGTGTGTTCACCATGGCCACACATAGTGGTCCAAAGTACAAGAAAAACCAACATGACTATGATGAAGCTCTAATCTGCAGAAAACAAGGCTACTAGACACTGTCTCAAGCTCATTCCAAGGCCTATCAAGTCTAGATTACGAGTCTAGAATAATTGGACCCTGTACAAAACCTGTCTGCTCTTGTTGAACTACCTTCCATGCAATTCAAAGCCATTTATTTAACCATGATCTTGTATGAGACACTGAGGAAAGTAATGAGGCTCCAACTTCCAATGGTGCCCCTAGCTACATTCTTGGTAATGTGTTTACTAAGGCCTTGATTGAGAGATTTAGATATCCTTTTAGAAGAGAAATTTTCAACTGTCAAACAATAGAAATAATCTTGTATTGTGTTCAACATGGTCTTGTAGAAATCAGAACGAAGGCCATCCATTCCTAATGAAAAAATCACAACAAAGGCCATCCATTCTCAATGGCTCGCTATTCTTCATAAAACTAAGAGCTAAAAAAACCCCTCTCTTTTGAGAAGTCACCATCCAATTTGACTCAATCACTACACCAATAGCTAGAAATCTTGCATGGAATGAATCTACAATGAGCGTTCTTGACATCCACCACATAATATGTAAAAGAATTAAGAGAAAATATTTTGAAAATGCAATCGGAACATGCCTTTGACCTTTGTTTGATCCTCTCCAATAGATCCATCCCATTGATGCAAACCAAGAATCTCGTAATTTCCACTTTTCTTTTCAATTAGTCAAAGTAGACTTTGGAATTTGGATCCCTCATCCTCTTCCAAAATCCACTTAGTCGAGAATGCACTTTGACATGCCTTGTAATGTAGTCCCTTTCCTTACAAACTGTCATTTCCCCTTGAAGGACCACATTGTAGAGATCCCTCTCAATGAACATTTGTATCTCCTTGAGTGTAAACAGAGCATCTTGCAACTCTTTTAAGTTTTTTACTTTTGTGGGCCATCATTCTGTCTCACCCATTCTATTACAAAGAAGACATTTCTCATGCCCATCCTTATTTTGCCTCTGCTTTTCAAGATGATGTCAGATGATTTGAAAGATCACATCGATGCAATGTGGTCATCTGGTTTAATTGAATCTCCCCATTAAAGCACTGGTATCACATATTGTTAAAATGGACCTATGGTAATCATGAAACTGTAAACCAAAAATAAAGCACAAACTCTAATATTTTAAAAGATTGAAGGGGTGAATCCACAACTACTATCATGAGTTGTTTTTCCATCTAACATAAAGATTTATTGTTTCTTGTTTCTAACTAGGTCCATGCCCAACAATGACATTTATAAAAATGCTAAGATACATTGATGATTCTTGTTACCTCACAAACCTGCACTTTAAGTGGTAAAGCCTTAAAACACATGCACAACCTTTATGGTAACTAAGTGGGTTTGTTTGTTGTCACCGCAATATTGTCCTCTCTTGCTTTCAGTTGTCTATCACCTGGAACAAGGGGGGTTTCTTTCATTAAAATATGATATAGATTTAGAAATAGATTGTGATGGAAGACTGGGATTAGTGGGGATTAGTGCCTATCCAATTAGGGAATATGGAGTCAAGTGACAATCTTCAAAGGGTTTGAAATTGTGAATATGGATGGCACAATAGTGTTGTTACAACATGCCAAAAATTCAACCTATGAATGTTTTTTTTCCACATTTCATAAATTACATAGACGACCCTTACAAAGGTGCTCCTTAATACACATTCATGGCAACAAAAGGGGTGATTGTACTACAAACTGCAAATATGTCCTACCATGAACTGAAATGACAAAAGTAACTTGTCTAAATTAATAGTAATCGGCAAGGGAAATTGATAGGAACACCTCAACCAAAGCCCTTTCAAATGGAAAAATTTTCCCTAACATGAAGCCTATTTTTGTGGGAAAAATTTAATGAATTTCCAGCAATAGACAAACAACAATATGGATGCAGTGATGAACCTCATATTACAAAATAAATCCTTGAACTTTCTTTCTCTGGTAGATCTTCAACTAGGCTCACAGGGGAATTTCCCATTAATCCATCCATGCCTTTACAATGGAGAGAGCTTCTACGTGATCCCTTTTGTCATCCTCATAGCCAAAATGTTCCCATGAAATGTGCTCATTTGACCAAATTATAGGGTTTGTTGAGCCACGTGTATGTCTTCTCATTGGAATGCTTTTCAAGGTAGTTTCTTCTCTTGATTAGAGTAGAACAGGAAGGATTCTACACTTACCTAGGTTTAAACATGGTATGATGTGCATTCTATTCCAATGCTTTATTTGGTACATAATTCTATGCATGGATTGCATGATTGTAGGCCTAACAAATATGCTTTGCAATATGTGCCAAATTTGAACCTTCTTCGTATCTTATTATCCCTGCTCCTATTCATTTATTCCTTGACATATTCATCCCCTTTTATTCTGGTTAGTAAATAAGACTTTTTTAACAAAATAGGCCTACCATTGGCCTAAATGCCATGACCAAGGTGTATCTATTTCATCAGAATTATGTAGGACATTGCCTAGGCTTAGTTATCGATGAGATATCAGACGATAACACAAATTGACAACATTAAATCACGACATCATGTTCTTGAGGGGAGATCACACTTGAGTCTCTGTATTGATAACACATTTGATTTACCACTTGATCACAACCTGCTTGCCAAACATATTATGGCAGCCCTTAAGGAGAAAACGTGGTGGCCCTGGGTCCATAACTTGTACACTAGTGTAATCACTTCCTGATGGTGTAGGTTCAATGACTACCTCCACGTGCTGGGTAAAATCTATGTGAATGGAACTTGGTCAGCAATGTTTGCCTTAAGGAGAATGAGGGTAGGTTTGGGTTTGCAATATATGCACATGGTTCATCGCCTCCCAATGCCATAAGTTTAATCCCTTCCTATCCCCCATGAGTGAAGACTGTGAGAATGGAATCTTGACCAAAGGTGTGAAACTCCTCACTACTAAATGCTAGTCCCAAGATTTTTGGGCATTGGTGTATTCTTCCCATATCTATATGTTGTTTTTACATTTTTTAGCAAACTTATTTAGTTATTTGGCCTTTTCTACCAAGGGAGTCACTATGTTGGGGAGCGCTCAAGGTGGTATGACACGGTACGATGGCAGGGCGGTTAATGAATTGTATCCATTTAGATTTAAAACATGTTTATCTTAGAATATTTTGATAAGAATGAATCTTTGTTCATGAGGAGTCACATCTATAATTTCATTGAAAGGGAGAATTTGTCCCAACATTTTTCTTGCCAATTACATCCTCCCCATTTTGGACTGCATGGATAATTGTGTTTGCAGGTTTTGTGGCTCCCATGATACATGTCTGGTGCACTCATCACATGCAAGGACTTATGGTCATTTGTGGGCAATAGTTGTGCCATTCAGCACAATAGACTATTCAACTACATATTCTATGGATTAGGACATGTCGACAATTCAACCTAAAAAGTTGGTGTTTTTCCACATTTCATAAATTACATAGACGGCCCTTACAAAGGTGCTCCTTAATACACATTCATGGCAACAAAAGGGGTGATTGTACTACAAACTACAAATATTTCCTACCATGAACTGAAATGAAAACAGTAACTTGTCTAACTTAATATTAATCGGCAAGGGAAATTGATAGGAACACCTCAACCAAAGCCCTTTCAAATGGGAGAATTTTCCCTAACATGAAGCCTATTTTTGTGGGAAAATTTAATGAATTTCCAGCAATATACAAACAAAAATATGGATGCAGTGATGAACCTCATATTACAAAATAAATCCTTGAACTTTCTTTCTCTAGTAGATCTTCAACTAGGCTCACAGGGGAATTTCCCATTAATCCATCCATGCCTTTACAATGGAGAGAGCTTCTACGTGATCCCTTTTGTCATCCTCCTAGCCAAAATGTTCCATGAAATGTGCTCATTTGACCAAATTATAGGGTTTGTTGAGCCACGTGTATGTCTTCTCATTGGAATGCTTTTCAAGGCAGTTTCTTCTCTTGATTAGAGTAGAACAGGAAGGATTCTACACTTACCTAGGTTTAAACATGGTATGATGTGCATTCTATTCCAATGCTTTATTTGGTACATAATTTTATGCATGGATTGCATGATTGTAGGCCTAACAAATATACTTTGCAATATGTGCCAAATTTTAACCTTCTTCGTATCTTATTATCCCTGCTCCTATTCATTTATTCCTTGACATATTCATCCCCTTTTATTCTGGTTAGTAAATAAGACTTTTTTAACAAAGTAGGCCTACCTTTGGCCTAAATGCCATGACCAAGGTGTATCTATTTCATCAAAATTATGTAGGACATTTCCTAGGCTTAGTTATCGATGAGATATGAGACGATAACACAAATTTACAACATTAAATCACGACATCATGTTCTTGAGGGGAGATCACACTTGAGTCTCTGTAATGATAACACATTTTATTTACCACTTGATCACAACATGCTTGCCAAACATATTATGGCAGCCCTTAAGGAGAACACGTGGTGGCCCTGGGTCCATAACATGTACACAAGTGTAATCACTTCCTGATGGTGTAAGTTCAATGACTACCTCCACGTGTTGGGTAAAATCTATGTGAATGGAACTTGGTCAGCAGTGTTTGCCTTAAGGAGAATGAGGGTAGGTTTGGGTTTGCAATATATGCACATGGTTCATCACCTCCCAATGCCATAAGTTTAATCCCTTCCTATCCCCCATGGGTGAAGACTGTGGGAATGGAATCTTGACCAAAGGTGTGAAACTCCTCACTACTAAATTCTAGTCTCAAGCTTGTTGGGCATTGGTGTATTCTTCCCATATCTAGATGTTGTTTTTACATTTTTTAGCAAACTTATTTAGTTATTTGGCCTTTTCTACCAAGGGAGTCACTGTGTTTGGGCATGCTCAAGGTGGTATGACACGGTATGATGGCCGGGAGGTTAATGAATTGTATCCATTTAGATTTAAAACATGTTTATCTTAGAATATTTTGATAAGAATGAATCTTTGTTCATGAGGAGTCACATCTAGAATTTCATTGAAAGGGAGAATTTGTCCCAACATTTTCCTTGCCAATTACATCCTCCCCGTTTTGGACTGCATGGATGATTGTGTTTGCAGGTTTTGTGGCTCCCATGATACATGTCTGGTGCACTCATCACATGCAAGGACTTATGGTCATTTGTGGGCAATAGTTGTGCCATTCAGCACAATAGACTATTCAACTACATATTCTATGGATTAGGACATGTCGACAATTCAACCTAAAAAGTTGGTGTTTTTCCACATTTCATAAATTACATAGACGACCCTTACAAAGGTGCTCCTTAATACATATTCATGGCAACAAAAGGGGTGATTGTACTACAAACTACAAATATGTCCTACCATGAACTGAAATGACAACAGTAACTTCTCTAACTTAATATTAATCGGCAAGGGAAATTTATAGGAACACCTCAACCAAAGCCCTTTCAAATGGCATAATTTTCCCTAACATGAAGCCTATTTTTGTGGGAAAAATTTAATGAATTTCCAGCAATAGACAAACAACAATATGGGTGCAGTGATGAACCTCATATTACAAAATAAATCCTTGAACTTTCTTTCTCTAGTAGATCTTCAACTAGGCTCACAGGGGAATTTCCCATTAATCCATCCATGCCTTTACAATGGAGAGAGCTTCTACATGATCCCTTTTGTCATCCTCCTAGCCAAAATGTTCCCATGAAATGTGCTCATTTGACCAAATTATAGGGTTTGTTGAGCCACGTGTATGTCTTCTCATTGGAATGCTTTTCAAGGCAGTTTCTTCCCTTGATTAGAGTAGAACAGGAAGGATTCTACACTTACCTAGGTTTAAACATGGTATGATGTGCATTCTATTCCAATGCTTTATTTGGTACATAATTCTATGCATGGATTGCATGATTGTAGGCCTAACAAATATACTTTGCAATATGTGCCAAATTTTAACCTTCTTCATATCTTATTATCCCTGCTCCTATTCATTTATTCCTTGACATATTCATCCCCTTTTATTCTAGTTAGTAAATAAGACTTTTTTAACAAAGTAGGCCTACCTTTGGCCTAAATGCCATGACCAAGGTGTATCTATTTCATCAGAATTATGCAGGACATTGCCTAGGATTAGTTATCGATGAGATATCAAATGATAACACAAATTGACAACATTAATTCACGACATCATGTTCTTGAGGGGAGATCACACTTGAGTCTTCATAATGATAACACATTTGATTTACCACTTGATCACAACCTGCTTTCCAAACATATTATGGCAGCCCTTCAGGAGAACACATGGTCGCCCTGGGTCCATAACATGTACACAAGTGTAATCACTTCCTGATGGTGTAAGTTCAATGACTACCTTCACATGCTGGGTAAAATCTATGTGAATGGAACTCGGTCAGCAGTGTTTGCCTTAAGGAGAATGAGGGTAGGTTTGGGTTTGCAATATATTCACATGGTTCATCACCTCCCAATGCCATAAGTTTAATCCCTTCCTAACCCCCATGGGTGAAGACTGTGAGAATGGAATCTTGACCAAAGGTGTGAAACTCCTCACTACTAAATGCTAGTCCCAAGCTTGTTGGGCATTGGTGTATTCTTCCCATATCTAGATGTTGTTTTTACATTTTTTAGAAAACTTATTTAGTTGTTTGGCCTTTTATACCAAGGGAGTCACTATGTTGGGGGGTGCTCAAGGTGGTATGACATAGTACGATGGTAGGGCGGTTAATGAATTATATCCATTTAGATTTAAAACATGTTTCTCTTAGAATATTTTGATAAGAATGAATCTTTGTTCATGAGGAGTCACATCTAGAATTTCATTGAAAGGGAGAATTTGTCCCAAAATTTTTCTTTCCAATTACATCCTCCCCGTTTTGGACTGCATGGATAAAAAATTTTGCAGGTTTTGTGGCTCCCATGATACATGTCTAGTGCACTCATAACATGCAAGGACTTATGGTCATTTGTGGGCAATAGTTGTGCCATTCAGCACAATAGACTATTAAACTACATATTCTGTGGATTAGGAAATGTCCACAATTCAACCTAAAAAGGTGGTGTGATGGGTGTAGTTGCAGTGGTTGCAACTTGCAAAGCCTCAGGTGGGGACAATTCAACCTAAAAAGGTAGTGTGATGGGTGCGACTGCAGTGGTTGTAAATCCTCAGGATTTTCTTGTGGGTTGCCATGATTCATGAGGGATGAATTCACATTTTGTACCCTTTTATTTCCAAAATTTCCTCATTAAGTATTGGTTTAAGACTCAAGACTATGTTCTCTAGTGATAACCTCAACTCAGAAAGTTGTATATGATATCTCCTTGTCCTTGATGCAAATATTTTAACTCTGAATCTTGTACTTGTTCCCTAACTCAAAATTTGTCTAATATGATATTAAATGTTAAGTCATGTTGAAGATGGATTTTATTACTATAATTTTTAAAATTTAGAACAATATCGTCATAGTTGCAATCTGATTTTGTGCAAGATTTTTATAATAATATCTTCATAGTTGCAATCTGATTTTGTGCAAGATTTTTTTTGAAATATGACTTTGGTAATTTTAGTGTCTTTTCATATGTTTGAGAGAATAAGTAAATTCTTTAAATTCTAAAACAGCCAATCAAAAAATTTTCCATGTCTGTAAATATAATAGTTGGTTAATGAGAACCTTATCATTTTCTTTCTTGGATTCATGTTTTTCGTCTTTTCAAGGATTAAATTAGTAAGGCATTAATAATTTAATTATGGTTCTCATTGTTAGCTCATGTTATTTGGGACATGCAGGTCACATTGTACCATCATACTCTCACAATAAATCTCGAATGATGAAGTGGTTGAGCAAGCCTTTTAAAGGATCAAGTCACAAAGTGTCAGATGGACACTATGTAGGGGTGCATTTGGAGATGATAATGTAATTTGGCATCTGCCCTCTAATTCCACGGTAATCCTAATTCATCAGAGTGTATTGTCTTTTAAACTTCAATCTTCTATCTGTTAGCTCTAGAAAAGTTAGCGTCATGCTAGTGATTAATTTGAAATTGTATTTTAGTGGAAAATTTCACTGTTTTTTGGTGGAATAGTTCATAAGTTATTCTGATCTTTTTTTGCAAACGTACTAGTCACGATGATAAATGTGTGGTTTACTTCAGAGGGTTCTCAGTTTTTTCTAGATACGCTTTTCATCATTTTCTTTTAATACTTCTCTAGTGCTTTACCTTCATATTTTATCCCCTTCACAATTTCTCCTCAGGTCCATGTTGTTATGTTTATTGGTTGTTTCCGTGGAAACTTTTTCTTGAGGTTCTGCAAGGTAAATCTAAGTGGAAAAAATACTATTTTACATATTGATATTTGTTCAAGACATTTTTGTGTGGTAATTTAATTTCATAAATCTAGATTTATATTTCGTTATCAATATCAATATATAAGAACAAACCCATGGATTGTTCATATTTCTAAAACTGTGGAGTTTTTCCTTTCGTGTTGCATGTTCTTTTATATTGTTATGTTGTGATTAAAATTTCTAGTTGTGCTTTCCAGTTATTCTCCTACGTATTACATGCTTTATTTTATTATATCAAAAGTCTTACCAATACGATAACATTGATTGTTGTATGTGGACATTTTTATTTAGGATGTTCCATTACAGAATCAAGATGAGGAGGTGGATCATGCAATTGCACTTTCTCTTTCTAAAGAACTAACCAGACTAGATGGTATATGATGGAAATTTCATTTTTTTACAGTTACTTTTAGTTTAATTATGTCATTTAGCTCGATGATTTTCATATATTCAACTAAAATTTTGTTGCTTAACAATACTTTGTCATTTCCATGCTTTATTGAAACTATTTATGGTTTGATACTCTCATACAACCTTTATCAAGTTACATGCACCATCATTAGAAAAAATAAGATAATTTTTCTTGCCATGACTATCTTTCTTTGTCATTGTTGACTTAACAAAGTATTTTAGCTAAGAAACTAGTTTCAAGGTTATGAAATAACTTTTCATATAAATTGAACATAAGTTATATCCAAAATGTTAACTTGTAAACTACTTAGCTGGTTTTATGCTTTCCATTTAAAATCGAGACCAGTTTGAACTTTGAAAGATTTTTTCCGTAGACTTGAATATTAAGAGATTTTGGTGTAAGGATTAAAAATTAGCCCATAAGGCCTCTCAGTTATTCATTTATTTTATCTGAATATAAAATTTACTATTAACTTAGAACCACTTGGCACAAATACATCATAGATCAAGATCATACTTTGTAGAGTGTCGTAGAATAAAAATAGGAGCAAGGACACTGAATTCATTTAGTTTTCCAGGTTCTTACTACCACCCCTTGCAGTACCTCCACAAGTTTCAAATGGAAGTTCCAAAATGTCTATTATCTATTATCATCATGGCATATATGGTATCATGTCTCCATGTTTATGGGTTGGGAATCATGATTTATTTTGGTATGGTTTTGTTATTGAGTTCCGTTTTGGTCTTGAATATTGTGCTCCATATGTATAATATCAAAGTGAAATTTGTGAATTACCCATCTCTTTTCATGATTACTTGACTCTAAAAACTTATAGTAGGTGCTGGTACAAAATATCATGCAATGGAATGATGCTAAATTTTACAAAACACATGGCTTATCCCTCCTATGCGTATTCATAATTACATATTTAGTGAAAGAAACAAGCATACTTAGTTGTGGAAAATACGAAATTCTTGTGACTCATTCATCACCTTGGTTTTCCATTTCATATGGAAACAAAATGAGCTAAATCCTAAGACTAACTAAATACTTAAAAAACATCCTTATATTGTAATGGGTATTGTGAATAAGATTTGAAGTACAGGGTGGTATCTGCAAAGCTAGGCATGTCAATGAGGAGACTGGTAGTGTATCTGACTATGTCGTCTGGAAACCATCAATCAATAAGTTGTCTATGGCATGCCTGGTGGTGTTGTCTATTGATATATTGCTATGGAGTTCTAGAAAAATTCTATGAAATTATGCACTTTCTATAGATTGGGGTGGGATAATAAGAAACTTTTTTTAATATCCAAAGGTGATAAAAAACAAGTACATTCTATTGAAAAGTAATCTAAAGATGAGTTCTTGTTATGAATGAATACTGGTAAAGTGCACTCTTAGAAATTAGAATAAACAATATACTTTTTAGCACTAGAAAGCTGAACCATGCAAGTTTTTAGAAATTAGACCTTTTCCATCTATTCCAGTATTTCCATGACATAATGATTAGTTGGGATGTGGCAAGGTTGTTGTAATATCCTAGATACGCTAATTTTTGTGCATTATGGACTTCAAATTTCAATATAGTGTGGCCAACCTTAACATAGGTTCATACCCTATTTCACTATAATTATCACTCCAAATTTTATTGCTCATCTTATGTTATTATCTAATTTCCTTAGTGATGTAAACCTACTTCATCGAAGTCAATAGATGTTAGTAGGTTCATTACTTAGATCCTGTACATTTCATCAATTCATCATTTGGGGTTGGCATTAATTGTGTTCCTTCCATTCCTATATTACCATTATCAACATGGTGGAGTTTTTTAGTTTTCTTTTTTTGAGTGGACTTGCAGGAAACACTACACAAGTCCCCATTGAAAGGATTCTAGGAAGGCATAACTTCTACGAGGAAACGACCAAAAAAACTAACATCTATAGTTTTGGAGTGGTGATATTAGAGTTGGTGATGGGAAGACAACCAATATATTGAGAAATTGGAGAGGATGAAGATCTTGTGAAGTGGGTGTGCAATAAAATAGAGAAAAATAATGGATTTCTTGAAGTGTTGTATCTTGAGTTTGTGGACTGCTTCAAGGGGGGAATGACCATGGTTATGAAAAGAGTTGTACATTTTTTGTACATTTTCTGCAGGAAGAGAGTTGTATCACAAGGCCAAGGCAACTTCCAAGGATGAAAAATAGTCTCTTCACTAGTACGTGGAACCCACAACAGTGAATTTTATAGGCATGACGATAATTGTATTTGGACTGTAATTTTCTTCTTTACATGGCCTCCATATTTCCTTCCACTTTGTATCTTCTAAGTTTGTTTAGGTTTTTTCATGTATAACTTTAGAATCTAACCTGATACTAATACCCAAAATAGAAGCTTGCCTCTATAACTCTTTGGGCATCATTCCCCATGACAATCCAATGGTTAGAGGTTGCACCTATCTACCCAGTCGTGGGCCATTGTGTTGTTGTGTTTTTGATAAATCTACCCTCCAAGTTAATAATTATGGTGGGATGGCTAAGACATAGAATTTTCTCCCTATTAAACACCATGAGGAAATCACAAATCGATACCATTGTCATCATCATCTATGTTAGCGTCTTATTATTGATCTCCTCTTTCTCTACTCTCCTTGGGCACAAGCATTTAATTTTAAACTAGAACAATGAAGCTTTCAATGTAATATAGGTGGAAATCAAGATGATTTTAGTGGTTGTTGCCTGAGATTCTCATTATCCTGTTGTCATAAATGGTTATTTCGTAGAAGTTTAATTATGGTCTCTAGCCATTTTAAAATCGTATTGTAACATGAAAATGTCAATTTCTAAAATTTATGTGTTTTTAAACACTCCCTAGATTAAATCCCAATCATTATGTATTTAACCATTCTCCGTATTAAATCATGACATGACAGGACAACAAAATTGTAATAGGAAAATCATGTTCCTTCCTGAAATTATAAACGTATTTAATCATTAGTAGTTTTGGTAAATATTAAGTATTTAATCATGAATGGTTTTGGTAAATATTAGGTATCATAGAGGAAATTAATCAATTGAGTTATTGTCTTTTTCTTATGTATATTGAACATGTTATTTCTAGCAACTTTTGATCTTCCTAGATCTTCTATTCCTTTGGTGTAACTTTGCCCCTTTAGGGGAAATTGGTAGTTTAAAGTCTAATTCTTTAAAGGGTGCTAGCTCAATGGAAAAGCACCCGCTTTACATGAAGGAGGTTGGTGGTTTGATTCCATCGTGCCCTGATATTCATAGGGAATGGCGATGATCAGTATTTGGTGACATATTCTCTTTTGACCATCACCAATGAGCTTATGATGACATTTTTAAACCCTCACCAAAATATGAAATGGTTACGGTCAACGAACACCATCGTATATACACATCAATAGTGATGACCATGAAAGGTCTATCACCATAAATCGTTGTTGTTGATATGAAATGGTGAGGGTCATTGTTTGTCATTACAGTCACTATTTATGATGGACCTTGATGTCACCAATGAGCTTATCATGACATTTTTTTACCCTCACCAAATATGAAATGGTGACGGTCCACTAACGTCGCCATATATATGCACCAATAGTGACAGCCATGAAAGGTCCATCACAAAAAATTGTTGTTGTTCATATGAAATGGTGATGGTCACTATCTTTCATTATAATCAATATTCGCGATGGACCTTCAATGTCACCACAAAACATACTTTCGGTGATGCCACCTATGGTAACGTTCAATTTTTTGGTGACAGAGGCTATTGTCCGTCACCATTGCTCATATGAAATGGTGACGGTCACTACGTCATTATAAATCATTATTGGTGACGGACCTTGAATGTCACCACAAAATCTATACTTTCAGCAGCTCCACCTTTGGTGACGTTCAGTTTTTGGTCATGAAGGCTATTTTGACCCTCACCAATGAGCTTATGGTGACATTTTTCGCCCCTCACCAATGTCCTTTTTTCTTGTAGTGACTAATCTTGCATATGAGATAAGCCTCCCTTAGCATCAAAGAGGTATGGATTTTATTTTGGTGTCTATTTGGTTGATTTGACATGGTATACTTGCAGGAAGAAGAGAATCAAAGATGAAAAGAAAAATGGTACTAGACTACAGTTCTCGTGACTCTCCCTACAAATCAATTGGGCATCAAGGAGAAGAGTATTCTCCTGGTATAACAGATACATTGAGGAGCTTGAGGGAAAAGATCAGAAGTTGTGAAGTAGACAATGACAGGTTGGTTGAGGCTCAGGAAATACTTGAAATGGCTCAGGAGAAGCAGGTAGATGTTAATGCATGAATCCTTCAGAGCTCGTCAAAGTTTTAGAAATAAGGACAGTTGAGAATCAGTCAAGAGCAGGAAGAGAAAAATAATGAGTCCTATGGTAGCATATCTCTATCCAGATACATATTGGGTAGATGGGACACAATTAGAGGTGGTAGATCACTGGATGCACCTGACAGGAGGGATGGTATGTATGGGAATCATTCTAATTCCTCATCTAGGAGACATCATCACAGTCATCATCGTCAACATCCTTATAGGAGGAGCGAGTATTTACTTGAGGAGTTCAAGAAAGTGAAACCTCCTAAATTTTATGGAGAGATGAAGAAGCCAAAATATGTAGAGGCATGGTTTCTTGGAATGAATATATTCTCCATGCTGCATAGTTATTTAGAGAATATGAAAGAAAATACAACCACCTTCAGTCTTAAAGGGAAAGAAAATATCTAGTGGGAATATGTGAAGAATGTCAAGGGAATTTGAGAGGAAGCCTTGATTTGTGATGACTTTGAGAGGATATTCAAGAATAATTATCTATCAAAGAGGTACTATGATGATATAACTAAGTAATTTTATGAGCTACAGATGAGTTCTATGATAAATGACGAGTATGCTAGCAGATTCTTGGAGATATTGAGGTATGTGCCATATCTTAAGGAGGAAAAGGATAAGATCCAAAGATTAATTAGTGGATTTCCAATAATCTATAGAGACTGGATTGAGTTTGATGACCCTTGATCGTTAGAGGAATCCATTCATAAATTCAAGCATTTTTATGAGAAATCAAAGCGCAACGCTAAGCCTAAGCGTGACTTGAAGGGAAATGAGAAGGTAAAAGGAAAATGGCCACCGAAGCGGGGAAGACCTCATGATGCAGGCGAGAAAGAAAATGTTGCTCCTTACAATAATTTTAGTGCAATTGAGAAGGAACATATATCACAACTTGGGGAGCAGCAGACTAGAGGTGATAGTAGAGCACTGTTGTAGTGTTGGATATGTGGAAAATATCATCGTAAGAAGGATTGCCCATTGTACCAGGGAGGTAGGCCTTATATCTATAGTTCTTGTTGGGGAAATATATTTCTATAATTTCCAACATTAAATTATCAATCCAGGACTCGTAAGCTTCGAGGCACAAGCACATGTAACACAGGATTAGAGCATCTAACTTAAACTAGGGTATAAAATAAATTCAATTCCTAAGTATAGAATCGTTGTTTCTATGAAAGAACACACTGGTTACTCACTGTAAAAGAACACACCATTCATTTTCTGGAATGAAACTCTAATATACCACTCATTTTCTTAAAAGAAGATTCATCTAAGGAAGTAAAATAATCTCATTGCAGCTCCTAAAAAGCTCTCGATTTGAAGGTTCCTAATCTAGATGAAACATGAAATTCATAATGAAAGGAAAACAAAACCAAATGAAATTTAACTAATTCCTCCACTATGAAAGTAAATTCACACTTCAAAATATTCTACATTATGCAAAACAACAAACTTAAACCCGAGGTATGAACACTCTTTGTGGTTTTAAACAAAATCAAATTACTGCTATGAAATCAACTTCAGTGTTTTGTATTGTACTTGAAATCGAAAATCCTTCTATGATACCATAATCTATTCACTCTTTGCACTAATGTGAATTTAATACTTAAACTAATTCTCTCATGCTAACATGAAAGATGAAACTCTATTTAGAAAAGAGCTCAGACTGCTTGGACAATAAATTCATCTAACTAAAACAGAGGAAAATTCTGACTATTACTATACTTAAAACTAAATAATATCACACATAAAACCTTCTAATTGATTCAAAACACCTCAACAGAAACAAAAGCATTATAAACCTAATTTATGAAGATGATACTTTGCTTAATCCAAAACATTCTAAATCAAATCTCTATAATGAAACCCTACTGTATACTAGAATTCTTCGTTGTCTAATTTAAATGTTGGAAAATAGGGACTAAAATTACACAAAGAGCTTTTCAATGAAATTTAATAACTCCTCTTGAAGGTTCACTCCATTGATTAAATAAAATCACGCCGTTAAAGAAACTCACCCTAAGCTTTTCGAATGGAATTCAACCACTCTTCAAAGGTTCACGCCATTGATTAAACTCATAAAACTCATGTTATGAAGCTCACACGACTAGTCAATGAAATTCACACTTATCCTAAAATAATACTACTTTTAAAAATAATTTCACTAATGCTAATTCAAATCCATACTGTTTGATTTAAAAGGTCGGCTTCAAACACATCAAATATAATGATTATTAAACAATTCACACATACAAAGAGTTCTCGGATCTTAAATGGGATTTTGAAAGGAATTATAAAACTAAAAACTATGAATGCAATTTATGTTGTTCACATTTACTTCTTACATCTACACATTTGACTTTACAAACTCAATCAAATCTGTTCATACATCAACCAAACACTTCTATGAGTACATATTCAACCAATTTCACTTTTGACTATGAAAGCACATGATTCATTTGGGAATTCTTGTTACGGTTCAGAGATTATAAATTTTCTTATATGATCATTTTGTGTGTAGTGAATTTCAAAACAAGACGACACTTTATGAGAGACAGAGTACTACTCTGTGAGAATATTGAAGCACACAATGTAATGATTGGATCGTAATTTTCAAAACCAAATCCATACAAGATCAGAAAGAATTATAAATGCATTCTAATCAATTCAAATTATATGTTAATCACTCTAAAAATCTGAATCAATCCACACATTGATGAAATGAAAATAAACACAGAAATATAACTAATTTATCAATGAATTTACAGAGAGCTCAATCCTAGGTTGTGGTGGGTCCTTGCCACACCTGGGTAAGCCTATGAACTTACAGCAAAAATGAACTTAACACATTCGATTTAGAAACTCAACATGATTGCACTCACAATGATCTAATTTAATCACATATCATGTTAAATCATTGAACAAAGGTCTTTGATTAAAATAAAAAATTTCTACAATAGCTTGAAGCTTGGTGTTCAACAACTGATGATTCTCGTCCCCCCAGTCTTGGCCTTTATAGGTAAGACTGTTAATCATAAAATATAAAAGGATTTTATTTACATGGAAAATAAAAATATCTATACTAATCCCGGTCTTTTACAATCCGATCTCAAATACATATTTAGTTTCATAATTAACTACTTCCAACTACATTCTATCCTTGGGTTGCATTAATGATGTGTTGATTTGGAGTCTGGTCGCTTAGGGATCATCGAGCTCATGATTTTGAAACCTTTCTTATTTCATTTTACCCCTTCAAATCCATGAATACAAATATGGAACTTGACTGTTAAGTACAAAAGTTCAAAACGGGGTTGTTTTACAAATCTAGATTTTCTAGATTTTTATATAAATTGGCCTCAAATACCTCCACATATCTCCAAAATCGTAAGGAATTTCAGAAAAATATTTGAGTCTTAATAAATTTGCTATATTGGGACCAAAATCCATGTTCCATAAATTATTCATTTTCGTTCAGCTACATGGAAATCGAGGAAGAAGTTGGTAGTTTGAAATTTGTTGCAGATTTCTGAATTTTTTTTAATTTCCTTCTGGAGACCCATATGTGTGACATGGGTGCAATCCAAGCCATGGGAAGGTATTAGAACAATATTTTTGACAATAAAATCTCTTGTTTTCTCTGGAAACATCCCGAAAGTGTTAAAGCCCCAGCTTAGACATTTTCGTACTCTACTGACTTGTGAAGAATTTAGGCGATGGAACCCTGCAGCACTTGAACCTAGTGAAACTATCATTAGAAAAGCGTGACTAAATCATCTCTAATCATAAAAATTCTAAGAAAAATAATGATAATCAACCACACGATTAAAATATTATTTTGCGACAAATGATGTAATTAGGGTACGGAAATGAGTGAAAAAAGATATGAATTTATGTTATGAATAGTGGTAATGGATAGCGGAAAATAGGGCATATTCAAGGACCAAAATCCCGCCATGCCTGAGGGTTTTCATGTCCTCATGCAAATAAATCTCTTGCTCATTGACATATTCTTAACATTGTTTTGTAGATGTTGGTTCTCGTGGAACAATCTTGCTTGGATATTTGAAGGTGTCAGTTCTTGTGGAGTAGCACTGCTTGAATACTTGGAGGTGTTGGTTCTTGTGGAGCAACACTCTTCACATTTAATATGTCACACTAATAACTCAGCAATACAAATTGAGGACAAGAAAAATGAATGGATGAGGGAGAGATGATGGATGAAATGAGGTGGTGGTGGGGGTGGTGAATGGGTGCTTTGCATACTTTGTCTTCGGAAGACCAATGTTTATATGTGGCTTATTTTATCATTTCATGGCAGTAATGGCTTCATCCTATGAATAGAATACCTGGAGAAGACATTATAGAGACTGCTTTGATTAATACACCATAATGCTTCTTCTTTTAACATGGTATTGTAATCAGAGTATATGCGTAATGAATGGAAGGATAACAAAAGGATGATGTTTTATGAAAGGTGAAATGCATGGAATGAGAAGTGGTGAATCATTAAGTTTCTTTAACCTTCTAATGAATTAGAGAATCATAAGCCAAATTTACCTCAAGTTTTACCTTTATCATTGATGTACCCGGTGTTTCAAGATGACGTGGAAGATGGAATGGCTAGAGTTGATATGACTGTTGGTCTCATTTGCTGAAGAAGGTTGAAGGATGAGTTGAAGAGATGAAGGAGGAACTGAAGATCTGAAAAATGAACTGAAGGTCCCCTTCTCCCCTATGCCTGAGGATTTTAATGTACCCAAATGACGAAGGAAGGTGACTACTACAAATGATGATCAAGCTACTATATGGTAACCCTTATTGAAACAATATGACTGCTACAAGAAAAGGAAATGTTGGTACAAAGAACCAAACTGCTGCAAAATTGTGTTTAGATCTCAAAACCATATAGTCTTCAACCGCTACACACCCGTGTGCAATATTTCATATGTGAATAAGTGGTGTTGATGTCAAACATAAGCAAGAATCATTGGATTACTGACCATTGAGGAGATCGTTAACCAATGCGAGATATTCCACCCTTGATGTCAATGGGAATAAAGGGACTAGGTACATTCTACTAGCCATTAATATATTTTTTGGAGTCGAATGGACTGCAGAATTCATCCACCAAGAAACATTAATGAATTTCCTTAGTAGATAACGAGGATACCTGCCATTAAGGCATGCAGTCTCCTAGGTGTCTTATCTAACCCTAATCTTGGTCCTAGATATTGTGCTGATGTCGATGGGACAAGGCTCGTTGGCAGGTGGGCCTTAAGGAATCCCACATCAACCAACTCGAGTACAAACATAATTACTTGAAAGATACATGATTTGATGAAATCACACAAATTTACAAACTTTATTGGGAACCTTGCCCACTAGTTACCTGGTTTTAAAGAAAAGTCTCTGTCCAGTTGTGCCAAACAAGCTGGTTTTCACAGAAGGACATATTTTTCTCTTTACTATTTCATTTATCTATTTACAATACTAACTTTCCTACTACACTAAAGAGAATAAATCCTCATTCAAGTGAAAGATAACTTCCAATGAAGCCATGTGTGGATCAGGTACAAATATATAATCATGCCCAGATTTAACATATAAACTTTAGAATATACATGAGCATGAAAGATTAACAACTTTGAAAGATATTATACAAATAGTATTTGAAGATGAGAGTGGTACTTTGATTGGATTTTGATTTGGAACCAATGCTTGATGTAATCTTGGTGGTATTGGCTCATTTCTTCATTTGGACCACTCTGAAAGTCCTCCTCGGTCATGCCAGGAAAATTTGGATAATTGGTCTGTGGAATGCATACAAGGCTTATTGTTGGGCATGGTGAAATTCCCTCGATCTCAGTTTCAGCTAGATTCTCCCCATCAGATTTGGTACATAATTCATTGATCTCCTTAGTAGATAGGCAGGAGGAATCAAGGGAGACTTCCAAATATTTTTTCTACTTGTGGAGAGAGATAATTTCCTGAATGCAGTTAGGATGAACTCTTCTTGAGAGGAAGATACCCCAGCTACTGTTAAGATTTGAGAAAGGGATTCGAGGGATATTATTCAAGCTCTCAATCATTCTTGAATTTCTCCAGCTAGTTGATGATCCCTGTCTCGCAACATGGATTAGTACCTGGGGGTTCTTACAGCACCCCAAAAATGTTTTTTCTTGAAAGAGCTTTTGAAATTTTAACCTAAATGAATTAAAACTGCTAATTGCAATAAAACTCACCAAAATTTCCTACTCTAACAACCAAACTTTGGAGCAACCCCACCATAGTGGATGTGTGGCTCTTCACTCACGTCTTACCGTACACTCTCTGCCCTTTTAATGTCCTACAACTAAGATCACACACAAAAAAAACGTGTGAAAGAAACTGGGCTCTAATCCCTTTAGCACCTCCCCAACAAAAACGCCAAAAAAGTTGGGGAAATATATTACTATAATTTCCAACATTAAATTAACAATCCAGGACTCGTAAGCTTCAAGGCACAAGCGCAGGAAACGCGGGATTAGAGCATGTAACTAAAACTAGGGTATAAAATCAATTCAATTCCTAAATACAGAATTGTTGTTTCTATGAAATAACACACTGGTTACTTGATATAATAGAACACAATGATTCATTTTCCAGAAGGAAACTCTAATATACCACTCATTTGCTGAAAAGAACACTCATCTAAGGAAGTAAAATAATCCCATTGCAGCTCCTAAAAGCTTTCAATTTAAAGGCTCCTAATCTAGATGAAACATGAAATTCATTATGAAAGGAAAACAAAACCAAATGAAATTTAACCAATGCCTCTGCTATGAAAATAAATTCACACTTGAAACCATTCTACATTATGCAAAACAACAAACTTAAACCTCGGGTACGAACACTCTATACGCTTATAAAAAAATTAAATTATTGCTATGAAATCAACTTCAGAGTTTTGTATTGTACTTGAAATCCAAAATCCTTCTATGATACCATAATCTATTCACTCTTCCCACTAATGTGAATTTAAGACTTAAACTAATTCTCTCATGCTAACATGCGAGATGAAACTCTATCTAGAAAATAACTCACACTGCTTTGACAATAAATTCAACTAACTAAAACAGAGGAAAATTATTACTATTACTGTACTTAAAAATAAATAATATCACACCTCAAACCTTCTAATTGATTCAAAACACCTCAACAGAAACAAAAGTATTCTAAACCTAATTTATGAAGATGAGACTTTGTTGAATACAAAACACTCTAAATAAAATATCTATAATGAAACCCTATTGTATACCAGAATTCTTTGTTGTCTAATTTAAATGCTGGAACATAAGGACTAAGACTACTCAGAGAGATTTTCAATGAAATTTAATAACTCCTCTCGAAGGTTCACTCTGTTGATTCAATAAACTCATACTGTTAAAGAAACTCACCCTAAGCTTTTCGAATGGAATTAAACCACTCTTCAAAGGTTCACACCATTAATTAAACTCATAAAACTCATTTTATGAAACTCACACTACTAATCAACAACATTCACACTGGTCCTAAAATACTACTTCTTTTAAAAATAAATTCACTAATGCTAATTCAAATCCATAATGTTTGATTTAAAAGTCCAGCTTCAAATGCATCAAATCTAATGATTATTAAACAATTCACACATACAAAGAGTTCTCAAATCTTAAATGGGATTTTGAAAGGAATTATAAAACTAAACACTATGAATGCAATTTACGCTGTTCACATCCACTTCATACATCTACGCATTTGAATTTACAAACTCAATCAAATATGTTCATACATCTACCAATCACTTCTATGAGTACGCATTCAACCAATTTCACTTTTGATTACGAAAGCACATGATCCATTTGGGAATTCTTGTTACAGTTCAGAGATTAGCAATTTTCTTATATGATCGTTCTGTGCGTAATGAATTTCAAAACTATACGACGCTTTATGGGAGACAGGGTACTACTCTGTGAGAATATTGAAGCACACAATGCAATGATTGGAACGTAATTTTCAAAACCAAATCCATACAAGATCAGAAAGAATTATAAACACACTGTAATAAATTCAAAGTCTATGTTAATCACTTTAAAACTATGAAACAATCCATACGTTGATGAAATGAAAATAAAAACATAAATATAACTAATTTATCAATGAATTTACAGAGAACTCAATCCCAGGTTGTGGTGGGCCCTTGCCACACTTGGGTAAGCCTAGGAACTCATAAAAAAGGAACTTAACGCATTAAATTTAGAAACTCAACACGACTTCACTAGCAATGATCTGATTTAATCACATAGCATGTTAAATCATTGAACATAGGTCTTTGATTAAAATAAAAATGTCTACAACAGCTCAAAGCTTGGTGTTCAACAACTGATGATTCTCGTCCCCCTAGTCTTGGCCTTTATAGGCAAGGTTGTTAATCATAAAATAGCAAAGGATTTTATTTACATGGAAAATCGAAAGATTTGTACTAATCTCAGTCTTTTACAATCCTATCTCAAATACATATTTAGTTTCATAATTAACTGCTTCCAACTACATTCTATCCTTGGGATCCGTTAATGATGTGTTGATTTAGAGGTTGGCCACTTAGTGTTACACAACAATTTGTCACTGTCCCTGCCATTCCCCATCCCGCACATTTGAGGGTTCATTCCATGACCTGTGAGCAGAGACAAGACTTGAAAATACTTTCATGACATCCCTCTGAACATGAGCTTTCATTGCCCTGAAGACATCTCCTTGTGAAAAACCCTAAAAACACCTCTTTTTGCATTGGCACGGGCAGCCAGTTCAGTACCCATGCCAATGGGGGAAATCCTTCAAAGAGGGCGCGCCAATTGGCGCTCTGTCCTAGAGTCGCACTCGTGCCAGCCAATTTAAGCAGTGTTTTTTAAAAATAAATGGCGGAAGTTTCGTCCTAACAAATTCCTGGACTGCTATCTATCTTGAGTTGGGAGGTTTGGCTACGGATCTCCATAGAGAGGAAGTGTTTTGCCACCTCTCATGGAAGCTTCCTTGATGATAGGGCCAATCCCATGATTATAGGGATCCCAACTCCCCTTCCTCCATCTATAAAAGCTTGCTCATCTCCATTGCAAGCTAGTCTTCAAGTTCCCAAATTCCCCAAGAGCCTCCATAATTCCCTTAAGGCCAATTTCAAGCAAGGAGACTATCTTCAAGATCCGAAGAGAGAGGTTTGTCCCATCCTTGAAAGGATTTTTGAGACGTGTTCCGTTGGCGACCCTCCGAAGGAAAATTCAGCGTCAGAACTATGGTTGTAATTTTCCTTTGATTGATTATTAATGAACAACTATTGGTTATGGTTCCACTCTTGTTGTTGTTTATGATGATGAGTTATGTCCTTTCTGACTGACATATAGTTGCATCTACTGGATTTTATGCTTGCATTTATTTTGTTTCTCGCATGTGCAGGTGTCCATCACGGAGATCGTGGGGATCGTGATCTGCCAGGGCTAAGGAACGGGAGTGCCACCTCTTCTACAAGCAACAGCGTTGGATTCCAGGTAAGCCTTCATCGCTAGTTGGTTTATTTGCAATTAGGAACCTGCACTGTAGCGTGAACGATTTTTGCTAGACCCGGTCTGGGCTAGTAGGGATCGCCTCTGTCCGCAGAGGGGATTTACCTCCACAACAAATTGGCGACTCCACTGGGGATCGTTAGCTTGTTGATTGTTCGTTTTATAAGCTACAAATGGAGCCTGAAGTTGGCCAGATAGCCTTCGAAATGCTTTTGCTCTGCAATTGCGAAGTAGATCAAAGCTGCTTGAGTCAATCTCCGGTTTAGTTTGTAAACTGAACACTTGGAGCACTGTCTTGTCTTTTCGATTGATTCTTGATTCTGCTTGCTTGATCAGCTCTTTGGGTTGGCTCTTTCTGTGAATTTGGCTTTTGGATAGCTTGATTATCACTGGTCTGCTTGTTGGATTTCTCTTTTTTATTTTTGACTGGTAAACTTGACTGGCGTGCTTTTCAGCTTGACAGTCGCGCCCATTGGCGCAGGTTGATAGTGTATTACCCGCGCCAATTCTATTCTGGCCCTAGTTGCAGCCTTACAGTCGCGCCAATCCTGTAAGGTACTAGGGTTTACTCTGTTTTGAGATTTCTGAGCTTGATCTGTGTCTGTCTCTCTTTGAGCCTAGATCACATGGTTCATTTGAGTCTTGGAGATTCTGCTTGAAGTGGTGAGTCTGGTCTTGGTTGGGAGAAATTCTTTGTTTTTTTCATTTTTAGGCGTTGGCGCTTGTTGTCAGTTAGCAACCCGCGCCAATTAGCCATTGGCGCTAGTTGTCAGTGAGCAAGTCGCGCCAGTTGGCGCTACTTGTCAATGTACAAGTCGAGCCAATTTTAGGATGTGTGAAAAATAAGATTTTTTCCCTAAATCCTTCACCAGTGTGTCTTTCCCTTCTAGTATTTTCACTATATGAGCATAGATTACATTGCTAATTGTTTTAAATGTCTTCTTGCTATGATTGCCTGATGTAAAAGGGAATGAATGCCTTGTTTGATCTCTTGCTTTGGAAGTCCTCTTTGTGTTTGACCTCATATGTCTTGTCGCCTTTTGAGGAATTTCGTTACAAAGTGTTTAAAACAATGATTGCATTCTTAGTGTTTGTTTACATCTCTTTTGCATTCATCCTTAATTAAGGAGATTTGCGTTCTTTTAGTTTTCATCTCATAGTTTGCTTTTCATTAAAGTGCATTAGATCACATTGCATTGAAAAGTATTTTTGAGATCCATCATTGAACTTAGATTAGATTGTTTAATGATTGAAAACTAGAAGTCGCTTTGAGTGCATTCTCTTTCATTAAAAGCATGCATTAAGTAGATTATCATTTCATCGAAAAATCAATTGAGTGCATTCATTTGAAAAGAAAAAGGAAATTGTGCATAGATTGCAATTGCATAGTTTTCGAAAAAGAGAATTTTGCATAGATTACATTGCATAATTCGCATCGTTGAATGTTTGAAATTACTTTTGGATAGTGAAAGTCATCTAGTTTGGAAAAGATTTCGTTTGCAGTGTTTTTTTTTCATCATTTTTTGAATCTCTTCCCTTAACTAGATAGAATTCATCAAATTGAAAGATTTCTTTTATCATGTAGTGTGCATTTAGGTGATTTTGAGACATAACACTCGCTAGGGCCTGAAAACTGAAACGTAATTGAAGATAAACTTTAAAATTTACACAATTTACACTAAGGCAGCATTGAAATCTAACGAAACACATTTAGTGGTCTAGGCTAGAGACGTGTTCCGGCGTCTTAAAACCTAGTAGCTGTCGTTTGCCTCTTGGCTTTAGACAGCACTAGTACGGACTTGTGCTCCCCGTACCGTCGCGTATATCAAGGGAGACCCCACTAGGTTTCAATCCTTTATCCATAGGAAGCCGAGTCTACCGCCCTATACCCGTGATACACCGGACACAGCATTCGGGGAGATTTCATGCACGTACGGAAAGTCCTTGGTTGATTTCTCTTTCATTTTGAAACCAAGATGTATATTGAAGTTCACGGTTATTTGGTACACCCTTTACCTAGAATTCCTGAGCAGTCATTTTGATCTTTTCTGACTCCTTAAATTTGAAAAGATCATCAAGCGCTTGTCCTTTCACGCTTGCTTCAAAAATGAAAGAGATAGAGTCACCTTTCATCCGTTTCTCGACTCTTAAAACATGAAATGGTGAAGTTTCTAAGTTTCAATGTGGTAAAATAAATCACCTGTGATCACATGCCCTTTTAGATTTTGCTTGTTGGCCGTTTGATTGTGTGCCTTGGTTTTTAGCCCGTGTGTGGTTTTGAGTTGTTGATGGCGACATTTCCAGAGTTCACCAACCAAGGAATCCTGGTCATTTTCCTCCTTTTGGAAATGTTGGTGCTCCTTATATGGCAACTTTGTCCCTTCCTAGGTTAACTGTTGGGTTGCCTGTTTGGTTTTTTTCAACCTTTGTGGTCCCAAATGTCTCGGCTACTATTCAATCAGTTCCTCCGCCTGAGCAACGTCATGTTGATTCCAAGGTGGACCTCTCCCCTTCTTCGCTTATTTCTGTGCCCTCCTCTTCTACTTAGCCTGGTGAAAGTCTGGATTTGAGTAATCATGTGGCTAAGAAGAAGAAGAAGAAGTCTGATAAAGGAGAGGCTAGATCTGTGGCTATTATGCCTAAGAAGCCTTCCATTGATAAATCTTCCAACCCTCCCCGAAAAGTCAAGTTCCCTTGCATGTTGTGCACGGGATACCATCTTCTTCGAGACTGCCCTGGCATTCCCAAGGTGCTTGAAGAATGGTCCAGTAGTCGTCCGCCGTTGCCTTTGGCTTCCGGGAGTCAGGTTGGGGGCACGTCTTCAGCTGGTGCTGGTAAAGCTCCTAAGAAGCAAGGTAATATTACCAATCCCTGTAAGTTGTGTGAAGGGCACCATGCCATTCACCTTTGTCCGTATATGGATGAAGCCAAGCAAGTTTTGGACAACACAACCGTTTCTACACCATGCCTCCTGGCTGGTTATAAACAGCTTTCTTTGAGTCCTCCGCTAGCTGATGCCTCGATTGGTCAAGAGTCATCCTTGGTCGATCCTTCTCCATCGAAAATTCAAATTCAGGAATCCGTTCCTGACCAACCATTGGTCATGGGATCGGTTGAACTGGCCCCATCTGTGGTGCACCAGGTCTTTTTCGTTGAGAGTGGACCTCACACCCCTCATGTTCTTTTGGTTTCTTCAGATTCTTCAGATGTGGAGAAAGATCCTCTTGTCCCTACACCTCAAGAAGTGACTCCTCCGCCTCCTGTGATGGAGGTGTTAGAGGATACTATTCCCAACTCCGTGATGGAATTCATGGAGGATGCTCCTTCTTCTCCCGTAACACCAGGGGAAGACCATCTCAGTTCGATGGTAGCCCCTCCGAGTAGTTTAGTCGCTTCCTTTGATTGGAATCGATTTGCAGGATACCGCCTTCCGTATTATGTGCCTTTCGAGATCACAGTACAGGCTTTTGGTTTGGTCGTACCCAGCACCATTATAGATGAAGGTGCGTCTGTTAGTGTTCTATCCTCAACTACTTGGCAAGCTTTCGGTTTGCCACTGCTTGCGCCTGTTACGTAGAATCTGTTGGCATTTAACAGAAGAACGAGTCAACCCTTAGGGATCCTTCCAAGGTTACCTGTTACTTTGGGAGTTAAAACCATCCATATGGATGTGATGTTTGTTCCAGGCCCCTTAGATTTCAATCTGCTCTTGGGGCGCGATTACACCTATGCCATGGGAGCACTTGTCTCCTCCCTTTTTCGTGTGGTCTGTTTTCCACATGAAGGACGGATTGTGACCATTGATCAGCTTTCGTTCTTTGGTCCTGATGTGGTATCTAGCCCACCATCATCCCTTCCTGGTTTTTATCCACCCGTTGTATTCGCCCCACCGCAGGTCAACTATGTGGCTACCTACCCCATGCCTGTGCTCAGTGATGATGCCGTCGTGCATCAGGTGCTGGGGGCATTGGGTCCAGATTTCCAGGATGTTTTCCTTCCATCAGGAGTTGAACTCTTGAAAGCGATGAATTCTTGTTCATTATGATGAAGTCTGCCAGAGCATGGTTCTGTTCCTATGTCAAGCTCATTAAAAAATGAAACAAGGTCGTCGGAGCAGAGTTCCTTGTCTTGTGTCAAGCTCCTTAAAAAATGAAACAAGGTTGTCGGAGCAGAGTTCCTTGTCTTGTGCCAAGCTCCTTAAACCATGAAACAAGGTGTCCTGAGGATAGTTCTTTTAATGTGTCAACCTCATTAAAATAATGAAACACGTTCCCGTTCAATTCGAGTCTTTGATCAGATCTCGTAAAATCCCAGTCGAGTCTTTCTTAGATCTCGTAATTTGAACCTTCACTCCATCTTCCTTTCATATGGACTGAAGCTTGGGGGGCATGCACCTCGAATTGAGTCACCATGCTGGGGGCATGCTTACCTTTTTCAAGCATAGTTTGTTTCCGTTTCAAGCTTGTGTAAAAATGAAACCGGTTTCAAGCATAGTTTATCTTTGTTTCAAGCTTGTGTAAAAATGAAACTAACTTCAAGCAAAGTTTTTTGATTTCAAGCTTGTGTAATAATGAAACCTTTCCCATTTTACCTCTTGTGATTGCCATTTTATCAGCCTATTTTTGCCAGATGAGCCTTGGTTTTCTCACTCCATCGTCACTATCTGCTTGGCCGATCATATGCCTTCACTTGGTTGTTTTACCTATTCCCGAGGAACCGCTGCGATGAGTGGTCTTGTTAGCCAGCCTCTTGATTTTTATCATGTTTTGAGCAGTTCCACCATTACCGGAACCAGTAGCTACCCTTTATACCACTCGTTCCTCCAGGAGGAGTCATATTTTAGCTCTTTTCTGACTCTCTAAACATGAAAAGATTGCCGAGGCCCTTGTCGTTTCGAGCTAGTTAAAGTGGACACGAAACGACATCTACCCAGTATACGTTTACCCCTTTTTCGGGCTGGGATAGATTATTTACGAAAAAGGAATACCCTAGCCTATCGCGACTAGGAGGTTTTCTCAGACATAGTTTTCTACCTCTTCGGATCCGAGGAACTATTTACGAAAAGGGACCGTTGGAGTTTACTTTTCAGCTGTCTTTTGAAACTCTCTAAATAAGAAAAGACGTCGAGTTCTTCCTTTGTCAGACTCGTTAAACCCTGATGACATCGGATTCAGTCATAATGACGCTACTCGATTCTTTCCTTCCTAGGGCTCGTTAAATGTACTAGGATGGATCCGTCCGAAGGATGGACTTATATTACAAGCATATGCTATCCCCTTCAAGCTTGTTATAAAAAATAATTGGGGTACTCGCCAGAAATGGTGGGGAAAAAATGGAACCAACATCATTGTTGTGTCGGCAGTATGTCGCTCTTGAACATGGCACTTGTCTGCATTCTTGTTGGGTTGGGGACATCTCATCTCGTTTTTCACTTGCCTCCGTGGGTTTGGGTAATCCCTTTTGACCTCTCATCTGCTCTTTGCCTCGTCACTATGACCTCTGATCTTTTGATGTCAAATACTGCCAAGTCCACTGTCGTGTCGTTCATATGTTCAAGAGAAGTTAACCTCTGCAAGTACCAACCTTCCTCTGATTCTCATCTGATCATGATTCACAAAAAAATTATGTTCCTCTGTCTCATGTCGATGATGTGGGAAACACTATGGCCCACCTTCAATCAAGGTAACTTCCTGTCGACTTCAGCTCATTATCCAGGAAGCTGATCTAGAGACTCCCTTTTGATGCCTTGGAGCCTGCATGCCTCAATGGCAGGTTCTTCACATTCGATGCAAGGTTTTCATCATTAGCCTCCGATCGAGTGATTCTACGGGTGTTTGACGCCATCTCATTGATTCACATGCCGTAGAGTGTACCTGTAGTACCTTGAGGGCCATCGTCATTATTGGTGGTACCTCTCGCGTCTGTTAACAGCTTTCATCATTGGCTGGTAATCAGACGATGTTCTTGCATGTTCGAATTCAGCTCATTTATTCGCATGCTTGAACTTGTACTGTGTTCGGGTCGAGATGGAGCGCAAGACCCTGGATTATGTCTGTTGTAATCCAGGCTGCGAGTTTGTGGATTATTATGATTATTTACATGGCTCACTTACTGGATGGCTGCGACCATACCTGAGTCTATTTATCGATCCTCACTGGATGGCTGCGTCCATGCCTTGGATCTGGATTATTATGGATGGCTGCGCCCATACCACATATGTATCATGTATTTGAGATATCAGTTGTACTTCTTCACGCAGGTTTTCCGACGGCAGATTTTTCAGTTGGACACGTTCTCGTAAAGCATTTCACCCCTCTCTCTCGTTTGGGCCTCATACTTTAGGGGGCATCTGTTACACAGCAATTTGTCACCATCCCTGCCATTCCCCATCCCGCACATTGGAGGGTTCATTCCATGACCTGTGAGCAGAGACAAGACTTGAAAATACTTTCATGACATCCCTCTGAACATGAGCTTTCATTGCCCTGAAGACATCTCCTTGTGAAAAACCCTAAAAACACCTCTTTTTGCATTGGCGCGGGCAGCCAGTTCAGTAACCGTGCCAATGGGGGAAATACTTCAAAGAGGGCGCACCAATTGGCACTCTGTCCTAGAGTCGCACTCATGCCAACCAATTTAAGCAGTGTTCTTTAAAAATAAATGGCGGAAGTTTCGTCCTAACAAATTCCTGGACTGCTATCTATCTTGAGTTGGGAGGTTTGGCTACGGATATCCATAGAGAGGAAGTGGTTTTCCACCTCTCATGGAAGCTTCCTTGATGATAGGGCCAATCCCATGATTATAGGGATCCCAACTCCTCTTCCTCCATCTATAAAAGCTTGCTCATCTCCATGGCAAGCTAGTCTTCAAGTTCCCAAATTCCCAAGAGCCTTATGCTGCAAGAGCCTCCATAATTCCCTTAAGGCCAATTTCAAGAAAGGAGACTATCGTCAAGATCCGAAGAGAGAGGTTTGTCCCATCCTTGACAGGCTTTTCGAGACGTGTTCTGCTGGCGACCCTCCGAAGGAGAATTCAGCGTCAGAACTATGGTTGTAATTTTCCTTTGATTGATTATTAATGAACGACTATTGGTTATGGTTCCACTCTTGTTGTTGTTTATGATGATGAGTTATGTCATTTTTGACTGACATATAGTTGCATCTACTGGATTTTATGCTTGCGTTTGTTTTGTTTCTCGCATGTGCAGGTGTCCATCACGGAGATCGTGGGGATCGTGATCTGCCAGGGCTAAGGAACGGGAGCGCCACCTCTTATACAAGCAACAACGTTGGATTCCAGGTAAGCCTTCATCTCTAGTTGGTTTATTTGCAATTAGGAACCTGCACTGTAGCGTGAACGATTGTTGCTAGACCCGGTCTGGGCTAGTAGGGATCACCTTTGTCCGCAGAGGGGATTTACCTCCACAACACTTAGGGATCATCAAGCTTAGGATTATGGAACCTTGTTGATTGAATTTGACTCCTTCAAAGCCATGAGTACGAATCTGGAACTTGAATGTAAAGTACAAAAATTCAAAACAGGGTTGTTGTACAAATATGGATTTTCTAGATTTTTATATAAATTGGCCTCAAATACCTCCACGTATCTCCCAAATCGTAAGGAATTTCAGAAAAATGTTTGAGGCTTAATAATTTTTCTATGGTAGGATCGAAACCCATGTGCCAGAAATTATTCATTTTCCTTCAGATGCACAAAAAGTGAGGAAGTCATTGGCAGTTTGAAATTTGTTGTAGTTTGAGGAAAATTTGTTAATTTCCTTCTAGAGACTCATATGTGTGACCTGGGTAAAATCCAAGCCATGGGAAGGTATTAGAACATTATTTTTTACAATAAAATCTCTTGGTTTCTCTGGAAGCATGCCAAAAGTGTCAAAACCCCAAATTAGACATTTTCGTACTCTACTGACTTGTGAAGAATTTTGGCGATGGAAACTTGCGACAATTGAAACTAGTGAAACCATCATTAGAAAATCATGAATAATTCATATCTAGTCATCAAAAAGCTAAGAAAACTAATGATAACCAACCACGACATGAAAAATATGATTTGGCGGCAAATGATGTAATTATGGTACGTAATGAGTGAAAAAGGATATGAAATTATGTTATGAATAGTGGTAATGGACAGCGAAAAATAGGGCATATTAGAGGACCAACAGTGCTCAAGAAGCGCAGAAAGTTGGAAATGTTGGTCATAGTATTCCTCAGATCTATGCAGTTGTGGACAATAGGGAGGCGAATCACCACACATATGTCATTGAGATGGACAGGAATCTTTGTGATCAAGTTATTTCTATTTTGATTGATCCTAGATCTAATTATAATTATGTTAATACTGACTTGGTGGATAAGTGTGGCTTGAGAAAAGAAGTGCATGCAGATCCTTTGTTGGTGTAGTTGGCTATAGGTACACAAAAGGGAGTTCATCATTGGATAAGACCTTGTGCATTTGATTTGAATGGTATTCCTACAACAACACATTTGAATGTACTACAATTGGGATCATATAGTATGTTTTTGGGTATGGATTGGTTGTATCATCACAGGACCAAAGAATATTACTATGTCAAGGATATTGAGTGTCTGGATGATAATGGAGAGAACATAATCTTACAGGGGAAGAATAAGCCTACATAAGTGAGGATAGTCACAACTATGTAGGCTAAGCATAGTTGTAGGAAAGGGTGTGTGATGTTTGCAATTCATATTTTCAGTGACAAGGGTAAGGATGTTGAGGATGCAGAAATATTTAAGAGGTACCCTGTATTGTAGTAGTTTCAGGATGTGTTTCCAGCAGAGATTCCAGAGATGCTTCCACACAGGGAAGTATAATTTTCTATTGAGTTGTTACCAGAGGTAGCACTAGCATGAAAGGTACCTTATAGGATGAGCACACCATAATTGGTAGAGTTGAATTTGTGGCTGAAGGAAATGCCCGATAAGGGATACATTAGGCCAAGTGTATCGCCTTGGGGCACTGCACCAGTGTTGTTCGTGAAGAAGAAACACTCTTAGATTGTGCATTGATTGCGGGAAACTGAATAAGGTAACGATCAAGAACAAGTACCCATTGTCAAGGATTGACGACTTGTTTGATCAGTTGAAAGGAGAAAAAATGTTCTCAAATTTAGATATGTGATCAGGATATCATCAGGTACACATCAAAGAAGAGGAAATCTACAAGATTGCCTTTAGGACTAGGTATGGGAATTATGAGTTAGCTGTAGTTCCATTCGGTTTGAATAATGCTTCAAATACTTTTATGTTTTTGATGAATAGTGTATTGCATCCTTATTTGGACAAGTTTGTTACTGTATTCATTGATGACATCTTGGTATATTTTAAGAATGAGGAAGAGCATGCCAAACATTTAGCAACGGTGTTGAGATTTATAAGAGAGAATCAATTGTATTTTAATATTAGCAAGTGCAGTTTCTTTCAGACAGAAGTACACTACTTGGGACATGTTTTTTCCAAGAATGGAATAGAAGTAGAACCGAAAAAGATAAATGCAATCATGGAGTCAGCAACTCCTAGAAATGTGGAGGAAGTCAGATCATTCATGGGCTTAGCATTTTACTAAAGGAGGTTCATCAAGAACTTCTCACACATTTCATATCATATTACATCAACTAGTTTTGAGCAGTTGAAGCAATTGTTGACAAATAATCCAGTGTTAAAGATTATAGATCCAGATAAAGAGTTCGTAGTGTGTATAAATTCTTGCAAGAGAGGGCTTGGTGGAGTCCTTATGAAGGAGGGACATGTGATATGCTATGAGTCTAGGAAACTGAATGAGCATGAGCATAATTATGTAACTAATGATCTTGAGTGGGCAACTATTATTCATGCCTTGAAGATGTGGAGACACTATCTTCTGTGCATGAGGTTTATGTTTATGAGAAATCACAATGGGTTGAGATATTTGTTTGATAAATCGAATTTGAATTCCAAGCAAGCTAGATTATTTGATACCCTTAGTGAGTTTGACTTTGAGTTCATGTACATTAAGAGAAAGGAGAACAGGGTTGCAAATGCTGTCAACATGAAAGTACAGTTGAACCATGTTGTAGTATTGAGCTCATATGGGACAGATTTATAGGATCATATCTTACAGGAAGGGTGAGAGGATGAAAAGTACATGGAGATTATGTACAGGTTACAACATGGTACAAGTGATTAGGATGTAAATTATCATCTTAAAACAAACGACTTGGTGAGATTTAGAGACAAGATCTATGTGTTGGATGACAGTGAAATCAAGAAGCTTATCTTGAGATATTTTCATGCAAAACCATATTTAGGTCACCTAAGATATCAGAAGTCATTGACAACAGTAAATAAATTATACTATTGGATGAATATGAAGAAGGGAATGGCAGAGTTTGTGGCGAGGTGTTTGGACTGTCAATAGGTAAAATCAAAGTGTAAGCATCCAGGTGGGTTGCTTCATCCTATTCTGATTCTAGAGTGGAAATGGGAGGTCATTTCCATGTATTTGATTACAATTCCTCTTAGGACATCGAGGCAACATGATTCTATCATGGTTGTGGTAGACAAATTGAGAAAGGTAGCTCACTTCATTCCAGTGAAGACTACTTATTTAGCTAGTTAGGAAGCACATGTCTTCATCTGGGATATTGTGATATTGCACGGTGTTTGGAAGAATATTATGTTGGACATGAATTCCAAGTTCACTTCCAAGTTTTAGAAGGAGCTATTTACAGGATTGGGGACAAAGTTTTCCTTCAGCACAACTTATCAACGACAGACAGATGGATAAACAGAGAAGGTTAACAAGATAGTGGAGGATATGCCGAGGATGTATGTCATGCATCAACATAGGATATGGGAGGAGTACCTTCCATTGGTTTATTTTGCATACAAAAAAAGTTACCAGGAGTCACTGAGGATCAATCCATTTGAGGTGTTGTATGGCTAGAGTTGTAACACTCCCATCAACTAGAGTAATATAGTGAACATGGTACTTATTGGACTAGACATGTTGGCTAACATGGAACATGAAATGCAAGTTATAAAGAAGAATATAAAGGAAACATAGGATAGACATAAAATTTATGCATATCAACACATGGCATTTAAGGAGTTTTAGGTTGGGGAGCATGTGCATTTATGCATCAAGCCCAAGAAGAGATCCTTGAGGATTGGATCATGTGCCAATTTGGCACCACGATATTGTGGATCTTTCAAGATTATTGAAAGGATTTGACCAATGGCCTACAAAATTTCACTGTCTCTGACAATCAAAGTCCATGATGTTTTTCATGTTTCATTTCTTAAAAGACATGTAAAGGAAAATGATCATGTTATTGAGTGGTATCTATTGTAGGTGGAGAAAGCAGGAGAATTCTAGCAGGAACCCCAATGCATATTGAAACGGAAACATCTCATGCTCCAAAACAAAGCACTCAATCAGGTTAAAGTGTCGTGGAAGCACTTTGGGCTTGATGAATCTACATGGGATATTATGGATCATATCTGGGATATGTATCCTTCATTTTAAACTAGTGAAGGAAAACGAGTTTTGGTATTTGTACATATGTATGTATGGTTTCTATTGTAAATACCACAATGAGATCAGCCTTATAAAGCTCCAATAAGAGGCATGGTTTCCATTTTGTCATGTTTTACATGATGGTGTCGCTTTTTAGAAGGTTGTTATTGTAAATACTACAATGAGTTGGGTTATAAATCTCCATAGGAAATAT
The DNA here is from genome assembly GCA_034641835.2 of Pinus albicaulis. Lineage (NCBI taxonomy): Eukaryota > Viridiplantae > Streptophyta > Pinopsida > Pinales > Pinaceae > Pinus > Pinus albicaulis. Next base: position 383,588,544 of record CM076574.1, read on the forward strand.
TTTTTTTCTTTTCAGCGATTTTTTTGGGTATAGGTGTGGTTTAGCACCAAGGGCGGTGTTCCCCTAAGGGGGAAGGGCCTATAACAACCCCGGGTTAAAATTTCATGTAATAAAATTTAATAAAGATAAAATAAGACCACTGGAAAGGGACACTTATTCCAAGCTGAATATTGGGAAAAATATCCTAGTGGGCATCACTTGTTGTGCTTATGGCTAAGGGAAATTGGAAGAGGCAATGACTAAGGCTTTGGAAAGGAAAAAATGTATTTTTGGCACATTATTTATGAAAATAATGGAAATTAGGAGAAAATGAAGGTGAAAGGTTAGGTTGCATGTGAGGAGGAAAATATGTAAAATGAAGAAATTAGAGGCCTCATCAATAAAAATACCTTAGAGAATCAGTTGCCAAGCTTTGGTCAATTATTTTTTCAATTTAGTTTTAGATTTTGTCTCAGAGAGGAGAAATCACCAAGAGGAGAAAGAAAGAAAGAAAGCAAAGAAAGGAAAGAAAAATCAAGGAAAGGAAAGGAAAAGCAAAGCAGGACAAGGAAAAGAAAAGGAAGGTAGCGATCAAGCAACTTGAACAAGAATAATTGTAGGTAAAAGGTTGCATGTGTGATTTCCTAGCTGATTTTGACATGCATGGTATGTGCATGTTGGTATATGGTTCTTTTGTTGTCATTGGAATGGATTTTTCTAGGATTCGACAGTGGATTTTAGCCTAGCCTTGCCATTTTTGGATAGTTATGGTGTGGTGGGATTTTTCTCGGTTTTTAGCTTTGGATTTCCTAATTGTTTTGGAATCTGGGGTGAGGTGGTCTTAGTAAAATTCCCAAAGGCCTAGGAATCCCTTGACCAGTAATGGAGGGATACACATTAAAGCCTAAGGGTGGAGACAAGAAAATTCCTCAAGGATGGTGAAGAAATTCTGAGGCATCCAAGCTGAGTTCAGTTTTGTGATCATGGCACCATTTTAGGCATGATCATGGTATAGAGAGGGTGGATATCGTTTAACCTCTCTATTCCCTTGGTTTTATTTGGATTGGTTCATCCCATGAGATCCCACATTCATGCTTGGAATATGGCACGAGGGTGATTGGCGGAAGAGATATTTGGCTCTGCCAATCTATGTTCGGGTAGGACATGGAAGTCTCGAACTCGGTAGATATTTTCCTATGTTTAATAAAGCTAATTTTCTCTTGCTTTTGGTAATAAAATGTACTATTTATTATGTGGCTTTAATGGTTTTTCTCTTATTGTTATTTACTTGGGTATATGCTGGTTATAAGCATGGTTTTATGACAGATTTTAGTCATGGATCTTTTCATGTTTTCACTCATAACTACATAAATAATGAATTCAAGACATAATTGGTGTTAAGACAACTAATGAGAGAAGGTAGTGACCTTTCTTGTTAAACATCAGATGATTTTTCACTCCCTTGTGCTCAAAATTTCATTCATGACCTGTATAAGGTTGCATATCTACCAAGTGTTTGATGGAATGTTAGTACCATTTTGGGATGGTCAGGTCAAGTCCTAGTTCCATTTTTTGGTTTACAAGCATTGTATTCTTGTATTTTATGAGTTATGGAAGTTTCATAGTTTTATGGGCAAAGGCCTAGCCCCATCCCTAGAAAATAGACTTAATTTTTGCAGTCGCTGACACAACACTGACAGAAAAAGGCCACAGTCACACTGATTTAGGTCTATGGGAGAGAATGGGAACCAATATTCACTTGGAGGCCTTGGAAAGGGAAGGAATGCGGCTCTAAGTTAGGAAAAAGGTGATTTTTCATAGGGGTTGGATATCTGGAGGGGTTGTGTTACTCTTGGAGATCATGTGGCACTTGAGGGAATTTAGTAAGGTCATGTTATGTCAACTCCATTTCCTTAAAGTCATTTAGGAGTTTGAGTCATATCATAGTGACCCTCAGCTCATTTTTACCCCTGGAAATCTGGTGAAAGTGGGTAAATATGGGAGGAGGCATTATAGCCTTCATCAGTTTGGAATGTTTTCTTGGGAATGTCAACTTGCTTCATCCATATTTGGTGATAGCCTGAGCAAAGGTCCAGGTTGGTAAAATATTTTTCACCATGCAGTTCATCAAGAAGATCATCACCTACTGGAATAGGAATTTTTTCCTTGGATGCAATTAAATTATGCTACTATCCCATGATGGCCCTTTTTTAAATTATTCTCCATTCGATGTGAGTTGATGATAGTAGTAGCACATGCCTGGATTCCACGTAGTGAATGAGTGCGGTTGTTCTTCTTAAAGCTCATATCTAACTCATGGAAGTCCATTATGATAGGGCCTAGTTTGTGGATCCATTCAACACCAAGGAAAATGTCATAACCATGCATTTCAATGGCAAACATGTGGGTTTTGAGGTGATAATCCCCCAATTGAAGCTTAATATTTTCATAACATCCTTCAAATTTCATGGTCCCCCCATTAGCGATAAGGACTTGGAAATTAGATACCTCCCTGACAAAAAAATGAACGACTTCTGCTACTCTCTTATGGAAAAAGTTATGCATGTTTCCACTATCAATCAACACCACTACTGGTTAATTTTTAATAAAACCTCAGATTTTGAGAGCAGGGGATAAGAAATGACAACTAGGGCATGGAGTGAAATAACTGACTCATCCTGTATCATTGTATTATTAGTGTTTAGGGTTGTTTGGGGTTCACCCTCTTCTTCCTCAGGCACTTTAGTGTATGGAGCTTCATCAGCGGAGCTTTTTTCAGTAGCATCAATTTGAAAGAATTTTGGCTCCTTGCATTTATGTCCACGACAATATTTGTCATCACAATAGTAGCCGAGTCCTTGTTTCTGTCTTTCAACCATTTCTACCGGTGACACATTTTAAACCTCAAGTGTTTAGGTGGGGCTTGTAACCAGGGTGGGACATGCTTGTGCGATGAAATTTGGACAACTAGATTGGGAATTTAAAATGACTTCTACCAATAAGGCCTTACTGGATGCTTCCAACCAAGTAGTTGGATGATGCATTTGGACATGGGCTTGGATGGATTCCATTATGCCACTAATGAAGCATTCCAAGTAAAAGGCATCTCCTAGTCCTTTAGTCTGGATGACCAAATGTTGAAAGGTTTTAATGTATTCCTACATTGTACCCATTTTCCTAAGCTTAGTGAGATGACCCAAAAAGTGAGATTCCTGATAAAAGCAATCACAAAGGGATTTTGAGAACATGTTCCAAGTTGGCCTCCTTGGATAGTATTTCTGATGCCACTTCCACCATTGTCATCACTCTTCATCCAACTAAAGAGCTCTCACATGTAGTTTAGTGTCATCATTCTAGATATTATTACGGTGGAAATATTATTCCATTTGTGCCACCTATACTTTGGGTTAGAGCCATCAAATTTGTATGTCCAGCTTGGGTGTATGGTGGCTCGAATATTGGTGACCTCAATGGAAATGAATGTGAAGGATAGATTCTCCTTCTACGTCTGCATCAACATTTCATTTTCCCCCCATGGTTTCACGATATTTACTCAGAGCTTGCAATACCATAGTGATTTTTCTTCAAAGGTCACCTAGAATTCATTGATTTTTTTCTCAAGGAATTCAATTTCATCTCCCGCCATAACTTGAGACCTAGTATCATACATACACTAGCCCTAGTCAAAGTTTGAGCTTACTTAAGATTAGTATGGTTGGAAAGAGGGCAAGCTCAAGAGTCTAATGATGTGGGTCACTTGAAGTCGCTTTCGGAAAAATTTTGAACCACATGAAAATTGGGGGGCTTACTAGTGAATGGTACCAATGTGATCAACTCGTCCTCCTGAATATTATGGGCTAGGTATTTTGGAAGCGTCTCATGATGGCCCCGTCTCTTTTTTTTTTGCTCTGAAAGGAGTTTTACAAGTTGATCAATACTACGATGGACGAAATCCAAAATTCTTGATACTACCAAATATTCTGCAAAAATTAAGGTTGGAATGTAGTATAAGAAACTCCAACGTCTCGGTAGTGAAAAATGTGCTATGACAGTCTTATCTGGACTATGGTGGCCAAAACCCTCATTGCACAGAGTCTGATATGCACTATGAAATACCAACCTATTGAGTATGATTTGTACGACGATGGTCGAATGCCAACCGTTGGATATGATCTGTGTAGTGGTGACCAAACCCCAATTGTTAGATATGATCTAGACGAAAAGTTAGGGCGCGATCTTCAAATAGCTAAGGGAAATATGGCCACAAAGTAGTGTTAGGTGGTATAAATCACAATATACGCAGGGTTCTAACAGTAGTACTTGGTCCAATATTTCAGAGCACTAACTAAGGAGGATCGATCATACCATTAGCTGTATTACTCGAATACCCTATTGTGTGTGCGAGTAATCTCCCTGAGTGTTTTTCTTAGTGTATTGTAGTAGTAAGACGACCATTGACTTGTACAAGGTTAGGTTTCAGGTCACCCCAGGGGGCTTCCGATATACCCAAGGGTACGTGGAAGTGTAGTTCATGCATGGTTCTATCTAAGCTGCTCCTACTCGAGGGGGTACCCGCAAGGGTTACAAGGGAGTCCAACATGTTAGATAAACTTGACTCAAGATAGAGTGAAAGTTGACTAGGGTAAAAAATAACAGTTTTTAGGCACATGTTATAGTGTACCCATGGTATTATTGCCAATTTTATTGCATGTAATGGAGCCTATAAAAGACTGGGAGGACTTCATTGTAATGTAGGCCAAGGAGGTGAGTGGTGAAGGCTCACTTAGCCAGATTTGCTAGGGTTTTGGCCAAGGATAATGATTTTCATTAGGGTGGGTTTTCCCCAGAGTTGAAGTTTTTCCTAGTTAAATATTTTGTGCATTGTTTATGTTTTTTGTTGCTGGTTATTTTTCCTCTCGTAAATATCAGTAAATAATTTATTTATCTTCGTAATAAATTTTATCATTTGGTATCAAATATATTTTGGCTTCAATGGGATGCATTTGTTACTGAGGGATTTGTTTCTTGGGCCTATGGTAGACCCTGTTCAGTGGGATATCTACGGGATCGATTCCTGCGATGAAATAATATGGTGAACAGTGGAAAGATAGAGATTGAGAAATTTAATGGTCATATTTTTGAGTTGTGGAAGCTCAATGTGGAGGATCTGCTGGTGGATAAATATTAGTTGATCATGGTAGATCCAGGTACTAAACCAATGACAATGTTAGATGAAGACTGGGAAAATTTGGATCAGAAAGCAAAGAGAAAAATATGATTGTGTATCTTAGATTCGATTGTTGAATGTATCTGGCGAAGCTATGGTGAATATTTTTTGAGACAAGTTAGGGACTTTATACCAATCTAAGTCTCTCGTGAAAAAAAAATTCCACAGGAAAAATTTGTATAACCTAAGGGTGAAGGATGGAGACTCAGTGATAGATCATTGAATGCCTTCAATGGTAAGTCAATTTTTATTTTTTGATATTAAAATATCATATGAAGATAAGTGCATCATTTTTTTGTGTTCTCTACCAAATTTGTGGGAGATTTTGGTTTTTTCAATAGGTAAGAATACACCTACCTTGAAGTTTGATGAAATTGTCTCAACCTTGTTGCCGGAGGAAATTAGATGGAAAAACATGGAGGGCCAAAATGGAGATGCCTTGTATGTACAAGGAAAACCTTAGAACAGAAACAAAAATAATTTCTAGAGTGGGATATCTAAATCTAGAGGGAGATATAAATCTCTAGGAAATCCTGTAAAGGTGTGCTGGAAATGCGGAAAGGAAGGGCACTTCAAAAAGGACTGTAGATCTAAAGCTCCTGAGAAAGGAAAGGGATCTGATGATATTCCTTCTACAAAGGCGAAAAATACCTCAGATTAAGGTGGGGATGTGTATTTGGCTTCTTCTTCAAATACACATGGGGATCATGAGGCATGGTTGATTGACTCAGGTGCATCCTTTCACTTCACTCCCCATAGGGAGTGGTTCTGCGAGTATGATAAATATGATGGTGTTGATGTCTTCCTAGGGGATGTAGGAAGGCCAGAATCGTTGGATGCATAAAATTCAAGTTGAAGCTGCAAGGTGGAAGGGGTATGACATTTCATGTTGTTTTGCATAATCCTGCATTGGTCAAAATTTGATTTTTGTAAGCAAGATGGATAATGAACGTGTAAAAAGAGTGTTCGAGAAAGATACCTGTAATATGGTTCGGGGAGCACTGTTATTGATGCGGGGAGTTCAGATTCAAACTTTTTACAAGCTTCTGGGTAGCACTATTATTGATGGGTGCAAATTTTTTGTGGTTCTTGAAAGTGGAGCAAAAATCCTAGTGGTCTCTAGAGAAAATACCATGCTATGGCATCAAAGGCCAAGATAAAGAGGTAGTAGAGTATTATGACTACGACCACATCGAGAACATGGATGAGCAGTGCTCTTGGCTTACTTGGAGCCTACACAAAACTGTCGAATGGTGGGTTTGAGGAAGGATATTCCCAAGCCATCATGATGCTCATGGATGCCGGAACAAATTGGAGTGTACAGGAAGAGAAAATTTAGAGAGCTTTGCAAGGCAGCGAGCATCGCAAGTATGGCACCAACGTTTTGTATCTTTGAGAAAAAGGAACCAGTGAGGAGAAATTTTTATTCTTCGAGAGCTCTTATGTTCATCGTGGATGCGATCAAGCAGCTCAAGCTAGGAAGAAAAATGACAGGTTTTAAACAATAGGTGTGGGCGTCAACTTTGAAACTTTATAGGCAACCTCCTCACAAGAAACCTGGAAAAGCCTAGAAATAGTTTGGGCTGAATTCAACATCACCTGAGACCCCTAAAGAATGTGAATTTACATCTCTATTAAGAAACATGCCTTGCTGGGAAATGCTTTGTCGAATACATGTTGAATCCACCTCGGGAAGCCTCCCAAAACTCCTATAAATCTCCTTCGAGAAATACCTCCTAGATCTAGCTCTTATCTCTCCTCAATTTTCCTCTAAACCCTTGTGAATTCACATCCATAAACTCTTGTGCTCTTGTTGGAAAAGACATAGATTTTGTTCCAAAAAATCCCTCTTAATCAACCTTGAAAATTAACAATAACCACACCCATGCGGGTGGTTAGATTATCTGCAAAATGCCCTAGCCAAAATTCTGGCTCTTCTTAGTCCCACAAAATTCTCCTCCTATGCCCTGGGAAAAACACACATAAACTAGTAAATATCCTGTGTTATGGTTCCTGGAAAATCCCTAAATAGAATCCTCTTTGCTCTCCTAGGGCGACACTTTAATTTCACAGAAGGTAGAGTGGAATTCCCACTCGGGAAATCTTTGTGTTAAACAACATGGGTTGTCTTGCCTTAACATCTCAAGAGAACTACTGATGAAATTTAAAATGATCCAAGATATCTAAATGAGATCCCTTTGCTCTATCTATAATTGTTGTCTTCCTACTCCCTTGGTGGCCCCCACTCACCCCTAGTTCACTTTCTTTCTCTTTCTCTCTCTTCCTAACCAGAAGTTCTTACTTCCCTTTTTTTCTATTTTGCTCCACAAGTACGCATCCCTCTTGGTCGAATTCTCTCTCTTGCACCCCCCACATTACACTGAATTGTAATTTGTCTTTTCGCTTGAGCCCCTCAAGCCAAAAATTCATTTCCAAAACTCACATTATAAAATTGTGTTATGCTTAACACCATCCCAAGTCTCCTACTAACAACCTCATATGAAAAATCAAAATTGGGAACATTACATTGATAGGCCTATCTAGATATTGGCCTTCAAGATTTTATAGAATGGATGTATTGTTTCCCTAAATTGATGCAATTTTAAAAGGCCTAGACCACGAATGATAAAACTTCATGTGTTTTCCTTTTTATTATTTTATGCTATCTCATATAATAACCAAATTGCTGAGTTTGAAATCCCTCTCCATTACTCTTCTATCAAAATATTTATCATTTTTTTTCCGACATTTTTACAATTTTTCTTTAACTTGTTCTGTTTTTTCTAGCAACTCCATTAATTGGTTGATCCTATTGGTCATCTCATTTGGATATTCATATGAATATTTTAATATATTAGCAACATGTAAAGCTAACTAACTAGGATAAACATCATTTATTCAATATACTAGTTTAAAAGGTGACTTACCAGTAGATCTTTTGGTTGAAACTATGTTTTCATATAGTGCATACTTTAGTTGAGAACCATTTTTCTTATTCTTAGAAAAAATTTTCTTAATGATTCCCATGAGGCTATTATTTGAAGACTCGACAAGACCATTTATCTGAGGATAATATGATGTAGAATGACTTAGAATGATATTATACTTCTTACAAAAATTGACTATAATCATGGATTTCAAGGTCTGAGCGTAATCAAGGATGATATTTCATGGAAAACCAAATCTTGACAATATATTTTCTTCTAAGAATATTATAATTATGACATTTTTGGTTGTTCTAGTTGGGATGACTTCTACCCATTTAGTAAAATAATTGGTAGTTTTTAGTATCTATATGTGATGACCACTAGAAGCAAGATGGATATCCCCTATGAAATCTAAACCCCACTATGGAAAAGGTGCTTCAATTAGAATAAGAATGAGAGGAATAGAAGGAAACTTATTTTTACCTACAAATATTTAGCATTGAGAAAATACACAAACTCTTTTATTTACTTCAGTGAACAATTTGAGCTAATAGTGCCCAGCTCTTAAAATCTTGTATGCAGTATCCCTCCAGGCATGATGACCTCCACAGAATCCTTTGTGGAATTCATCGATGATTCATTCTATTTCTTCTCATGTTAAACACAATAGTATAATTCCTAGTGGGTCCTTCCAATATAAATTTTCATTCATAATACAATAATTGGAAACTTGTAACTTTAAAATCTCACTTTTGATTTTTCTAAGCCAGGTGGACAACTTAGATTTTGTAGATAGAAAATTATAATTTTATACCATGTTGACGATAAATATTTTTCCTATACTTTTGGGAAGTTTCCTTGAATTATCCTTTCATTTGTAAAGTCCTAGAATTCTTCATGATTTAAGCCTAAAACTAATAAAACTAAATTAATTTCTAGTAACTTATAGTTTGATTGAACTAATATTTTAGATAATCCTTGGCATTTAACTAATTTAGTGGACTTTATTTCTGAATCAAATGCTTGAATCTTTACAATCCAACTGCCCCTTTTGCCATCTTGTTTGATTGTGTAAGAATAGTTTAAATAGAGTTGTTTGGAACATAAGTAATAACTTGAGAATGAAAAATTTAATATTTGAAATATTTCAAGGATTTCACTAGAGAATATGCATGTTTTTCCAATATGTCATTCTTCAACTCGGCATCCTTGAAAAATTTGGAGAAGAAAGTGAAGGGTTGCTCCTAACCTTCTTTATTGTTTTGTAACAATACTACTGTAATTGTATCCTTTGATGCAAAAAAAATATGAGGAAGGGTTTGGCATAAGCTGTACTTACCAATACCAGTTCCTCTCCCATGGCCTTAGTGATTTTATTAAATTAATGTCTTGCTTCAAGGGTCTACTTTACCTCCCTCAAATTTCTTCAACATGTCAGTCACTTCTTTAATAATTTCAACATAAGTTGGGATAAATATTCAAAGAAAAATTATTTTACCTAGAAAATATTGATTTTCCTTTTTATTTCTAGGAAGGCCAATGTTACTGACAACTTGAACTCTGTCAGTCACAATTCTTACTCCATATTGTGAAATAATATTTCCTAATATCTTACCTTCTTCCAAAGAAAATTTAATATTTTAGGATTCAATGATAAGCCATACCTTTTTCATTTTTGAAAACTATGCTTGAGATGCTTCAAATGTTCTTCATCTGACCCAGAAAAAAATAGTAATCTCTGCTAGGTATTTCATTTTTTGGAGAAATGTGGAAAATGGGCTCGTAGAATAGTTGCAGGGGACGAATGGATAAATCCATTGGAAGCATATCACTAAAATCTGAATGTGGCATTAAACTAAATGTTGGGACCTGAGCAACTGGAAAAAAAGGAAAAAACACCCATTAAAGCAGGAAAGCTAGATTAATTTTAAAATAATCAAGAGGAGACGGGGAAAAGGTACCAGGAATTTTTCTAAGTGGACTAGATCAAAGACAAGATGAAGGAACTTTTGTGAGGACAAGATCGTGCGAGTGATACTATAAAATAAGATGTAAAGGAACAAATCGAGCATGAATGAATGAATCAATCAATCAATCGATCAATTGATCAATTAAGAGATAGAACCTTTGATCTATATCTTTTCCATCACTGTTTATAATATCTTGTAGGATTATTCAATCTGCGCAAATTTTCATGCATATGGTTTATAATGTCTGATGTAATGTGGTTTGATCTGTAAAGAAGATCATGCAAGGCTTTCTGGATCCTTGATGTAATGGTTGGGATATATTAATAAGAAGAGATGCTTTGGGGAAATTTTTTGTTACTTGGCTCAATATTTGCATGGCCCCTTTTAAAATTTCATGTATTTTTTAAGTACATGATGTCTTTTTCTTTCCTTTTATGAATATTTGTCTCAATAATAAGTAGTTGTATGGCATAATAAGATGATTAATTATGCAAATGCTAGTATGAAAAACTTAGTTTTCTGCCACTAATCTAGATCCATTATTTATTCCACGGGTTATGGTTTGCCTCGGGTGACACATTCATTTTCTATAAAAGGGGGTGAAAATGTCAATGAAAAGCTATACTACGATGACCTCCTTTGTTGGAATCTCAGGCTAAACCCTAGGTCCTCACTACTCTAATTTTTTTTCCAACAATGTCATCTAAATAAATCACCACAAATTTGTCACACTCACCCAGAAAGGCTATGCCCATTTCACATTAAAAGGTATCTCCTTTATTCATCAGACCAAATAGCATTTTTATATACATGAATGCTCCCCAAGGTGTTATGAAGTTCATTTTGTTTTGATCATTAAGATGCACAACAATATGATTGTAACCAAAGAAACCATTAATCATTGACATTTGTGAAAATCCTGTTACTTTCTATAATATATTATCAATTTTTCGTAAAGGATAATTATCCTTGAGAGAAACTTCACTTAAATTTCTAAAATAAAGACACAATCTTATTTCCCCATTTTTATTTCTGACATGTACTAGATTTGCAACCCATTTAAGTATCTTAAAGGTATAACAATCTTTACATCTAATAACTTCTTTACTTCTTTTTCAATCATAGGGAGCAATAATGGATTAACATATCTTAAATTTTTCCTGAATGGTTTTACCCAAGGTTTTAGAGGAATCATGTGGTGTGTGATATAAGTATCATATATTTTCAAATATTCATATCTCCATGAAAAAATATCTACAAATTTTTTAAACAATTCCACATACCTTCTTTGTGAGTTTTAGGCATTGCTTTTGACAATTCAACCATTTTGGGTTCTTGCTCAGTTCCCAAGTTTCAATCCTCCATTTCTTCAGGATTTTTTTGCACACTTTCTTTCAATGTCACATCATTTTGATCAAAAAAAAATTCCAAATGAATCATCCCCTTAGGGATGTTTTTAGTTTTAAGCTATGCATTTTGTGTTTGGAAATGTAATCCTTCCAGTCTGGTCTGAGATCAACCATTTCTAGCTCCCCTTATACCTTTGAAAATTGGGCAACCTACTGGGTTGAGAACTCATCAATCAACTATAAAAATTTCTTTATTTTTTTATCATCGTTGAATACCTGCTTATGCTTTACATTATCAGAAATCGATGGCTTATAACGAACTTCAACCTTGTATTTTCTTTGGGAACTAATAGTGGGTATGAATGTACTTGTTGTATTAGCTAACAAATATGCTAACCAATTATGCTTTTGTAGCGTTGTTTTAAATTGAATGCTTGGAAGGAGTTTTTAATAATATCCCATAATTCATTATGATATTATCCCAGCTTGGAATCCTTTATTTAACAAAAAAAAAAATTATTTGTTTTACCAACAAATTTGTTCTCCAAATATAGATAAATTTAGAATTTTCAATTTCTTTTCCACTTCTAAACCTAAGATTAGTGATTCATATTCTACTATATTATTTGTTTCATCGAATGCTAATTTAAAAGATAAAGGAATATTCTATGACTTTTGGAAGATATAGGTACTACACCCTCTCTTGATCCATCCTTTAAAGAGGCTCCATCAAAATTCATCATCCAAACAATATTATTTGTAACCATTACAAAAAGTGACTTATATCTTCAATATTATCGTTTACACCTAATAAAAAACAACCAAAATCAACATCTACATTGCACAAAGGTGAATTATTAGGAGATTTGTTCTCATTAATAACTGTAAAAAATTTCACTTCTATGTATAGCCTTCTCATCTCACCACCAAATACAAAAATTATAGAATAAGGCATTCCCAACTAACGGATACCCATTAGCTTCATACCTCATGATATAAACAATAGAATGCCAAATTTTGCAGGGATGTCAGCCACTACTATGTCCATTATCAAACTTTTTGTAGGGATTTGTGATAGAGAAACTACTAAATCCCTAATCATCCCAATGCATTTCGACTTTGAAAAAGGAGTAAAAATCATGATAGTATTTTTTAATTTGAAGACTTAATTCTTATATTACAACCTTGGCCATTATATTATGAAATGCTATGAAAGCCAACATAAAATTGTGCAGCATGAAGTCATGAGATTTTAAGGTGACATAAAATGGAGGAACATAATCACTCATTTATTCTACGTGTAGCCAAAACATCACCATAGGCTTTTCATCCTACATATTTAAAGTATCTTTGTGTACAATAATATGTGGAAGTTGCATAAAAAATTCCACAGTTTCTGATAAATAGGGTCTTTAGAAAATTCGTTGTGTGGAATAGACACCTTAAACTTCTCAAAATCTTTATTTAGACTAAATGTCGTAGGCATATTTTCTAATTTTGATTGATATTTATTTTCCTTTTCTTGTTGCTTATGTTTTTTTCCATAAGATGTCTTCTGTTGATTACTTGTAGAATATTTTTCTTTCTCTTTACTTTTTCCTCTATTTTGATCACCGACCCTATTATTATAATCATCAAAATTATTTTGATCTTTATTTTTATGTGTAGATCTTAGATCATATTTCCTATGTATTTCAACTTCCATAAAATCAGAAAACATTTTATAACATGAATCATAAATATTCTTTCATGTCTTTAATGTGAGCTTCTCATCTAGGTACAGAATTTCCTTGCTTCCCTCTTCATCATTGAAAACTTCTAAACATTCTTCAATAAAACTGGAAACATATTTTGGGTTGTCATCATCATCAATCATAAAAGAAGGTCACACCTAATCATCTACATTTCTTCTCTCCCTTTGTAATATTTGTGGATGTAAGGGTCTCTTAAACAAATTTGTATTTTTTTTTCTCCTTCAATATTGTGTCTCAGTTGGTTTTTATTCTTCAATTCCATTATGGCCATTTTATTTCATAAATTATTAATCATTTGATCGATTTAATTTGCTTTTGTTCATGTAGTAATTTTCTAGTACCAAAAGGTCTAACTTCTTATTTTCCTTTACTTCTTTCGAAAGACTCTTCCTTTACCCCTTAATTTGTCAGAGGCGGATAGATTAGACCCGATTTCTACTACATTAGTATGCATTCTAACTAAAGAATCAAACCTCCTTTCCCTTGGCATTAGATAAATTAGAATCAAAAGAGGTTGCAAAAGCAACCTTTGCTGCCACAGGAGAAGGCTTTTTTGAATTTGTAACTATGTTTGATCTTCAAAATGTACATTTTGTGACTTTATTTAATTATATTTATCATTGTAAATCATATTTATAGGTGCTTGAGTCAAAGGAAAAATTATTTTGATTCAAAGTCTGATTACGACTTTTAAAAGATAAAAATATGAATTTTTGAAAGGTAATATTTGGCTCCAACAGTGACAAGTTGGCTTCCCTCGAAGTCATTTTTTCCTTGGCCAAGATACATTTCCATTCACCCTAGATATACCACTATATAAAGTCATCTCAACCTCGTGATTTGGGCAATTCACATTCGTCTCACAAGACAATTTTTGGGTGAGTAAGCGAAGGACAGGAAGGAAAAAATCTATCTCTTCTCTCTCTCTCTAGTAACTCGCACGTGTGAATTGATCTCTCTCTATGGTTCACATTTTTCTGGGTAAATTTTTGTATAGGGGGTCAAAATTTTTGGGTTACTGTGGCAACTATTACATGGCTGAGATTTTGGGGAAACTGGCTGTTACAAGAGGGCCGAAATTCAGGGTTAGACAGATAGAGAAAAGTGTGGGATCTGTTTGGGTGACTATACTTGAAGGAGAAGACTATATTTGGCCATAGTTCTAGGTGTGTCTTTCATTAAACAAGAGGAATTTATCTATTGAAAAATGTTGTTGCATTTTTCCACTTAGTGGTTTTTCCCATGGTAAATCGTGTCTCTCTTTTGTGCATTGTGATCTCTACTATTCTAATATTCTTTATGGTTGAATTTATGAAGTATAATTATTTAATGATATATTGGAACTAGTTAAAAGAACAGTTACATAAAAATTAACTATCAGAATTTCAGAAATATTGTGTTAACCCTAATTTCACTAGAAAATCAATATGGTTTCATAGATTTGGTAAAGGAAGGAAAGTACATTGAGATCATCTTTGCAAAAACCCTAGAGAGATAATTTTATTAAATTCCTTGTACATTGGCATCTATGGCACCATGAAATCCAAAAACAAGTTAGAGGGAGCATCAAACTTCAAAGCTTGTAAAGTCATAATAGATCTTATTATTTCTAAAAAAAAAGCATTGGATATTGTGATAGGAAAGATTAATAAACCAAATAATTGCAATAGCATAAACTTACTTATGATAATGGATATGGATGGATTGACTTGAAAGGGTTCATTTGTGAGGAAAATAATGGTTAAATCCTTGACGTGGTGTTCAAAAAGTGATAAATATGATCAAATCAATATTAAAAACAACAAATAGGGTTTAAAATAGGTTTACATTTAGAAAATCTAGCCTAGAAATAGTAAAAATTGGCTTTTTGGAAACTAAATTCACTTTGGGGGTATTATCTATGTCATCTAAGTGCACTTATTTAGGATAATATTTGTGTTGGTTCCTTTTGGTCAAAATTAGGGTTTTGAATTTGTAGTTTTCGATGAGTTAGAGTTCATATGGTGGTGGAAAGAAACTAAAATGGGGGCTAAGAATGTCGATAGTCATATATTTTAGTAAGACTATTGGAGTTTCCATAAGTGAGTAGGTTTTAGGTGATAATATTTTTCATTAAAGTGTCAAATATAAATCAAATTTTCATCCCACGTCCCTAAATTCTTCTAACTATAACCACTTAAAATAGCAACCAATGTTATGTTCACTACTTTTATGTACCTATCTGTACATGGATGGAAAGTTTTAGATATTTTAAAATTGGTGTACATGTTCTCTAAAAGTGTAATCCAAAAGAAACTATGAAATCCAGTATATCTATCTGATATAGTGCTACTTCGTATCCCAAATTAAACCTAGTTATTTTCAAAGAACATGTTTTCCACATCTTGTCCTTTATTGGTATTTTCACAAGGCATAATAATCCACGTCATACTAAACCTTTCAACTACCAAAAATAGATAGTCATGTCCCTTCATGGTTCTTGGAAAAAATCCCACAAAATCCATGGAGACAACCTTTCATGGTCTATTAGGCATAGGTAAGAGATGTTATAAAATTTATTTCCTATTATTGGGTTTGTTGGTACATCAAAGTATGCATCCTCAAATAAATTGAGCTACATTTTATTACATTCTAGGAAAATACACATGTACAAATTGAAAAATATCTTCCCAACACCAAAATTCCTTGTAAATTTGGATATGTGAGCTTCTCTCATAAACTAGAATCTTTCACCTTTAGGAACAGCAAAATTTTCTAACTTGCAGAGTGATGCATCCTAGAGATGATAATTAGCTTTTCCATCACCTTCTTCTACATGAAATTTTCCTTATAGTTACTAAAACACCTCTTTTAAGTCCTCACCTTTTGTGTATGCCTATTTATGTGGATCATGGGTAAAACATTCCATGTGCACAAGAGTTCCAAAAAACATAATATTAGATGTGGTGGCCTTGAAACTATATTTGCTAACTTATTAATTTTATTGTCTTATATTAATGATTAGATGAAATTGTTGCAAAAAATTGATCCACTTATAGTGTTTAGTTTGTTGAAGCTTAATTTATGCTTACTTTATGCTAACTTTCAACTGTACTGGTACAGATAGTCATGTCCCTTCATGGTTCTTGGAAAAAATCCCACAAAATCCATGGAGACAACCTTTCATGGTCTATTAGGCATAGGTAAGAGATGTTATAAAATTTATTTCCTATTATTGGGTTTGTTGGTACATCAAAGTATGCATCCTCAAATAAATTGAGCTACATTTTATTACATTCTAGGAAAATACACATGTACAAATTGAAAAATATCTTCCCAACACCAAAATTCCTTGTAAATTTGGATATGTGAGCTTCTCTCATAAACTAGAATCTTTCACCTTTAGGAACAGCAAAATTTTCTAACTTGCAGAGTGATGCATCCTAGAGATGATAATTAGCTTTTCCATCACCTTCTTCTACATGAAATTTTCCTTATAGTTACTAAAACACCTCTTTTAAGTCCTCACCTTTTGTGTATGCCTATTTATGTGGATCATGGGTAAAACATTCCATGTGCACAAGAGTTCCAAAAAACATAATATTAGATGTGGTGGCCTTGAAACTATATTTGCTAACTTATTAATTTTATTGTCTTATATTAATGATTAGATGAAATTGTTGCAAAAAATTGATCCACTTATAGTGTTTAGTTTGTTGAAGCTTAATTTATGCTTACAAATATTGTAATGCCTAGCAATCAACGTGGGTGATGGTTTCCTTCCCCATTATATAGTTCTTCCATTTCTTCAATATCTTGAACCTAATTGTAGATATCCTTGTCATATTCAGGGTAATTTATGACTTTTCCATCGAACATTTCATGATGATAACATATTGTCTTACCTCCCTTCATGTACAAACTTGTTCTCTAAAGATACCATGAATATGGCCATGTTGTCACTAATGTTAGTGACTTGTGCTTCCAATTTTTAAAATAGCTCCATCTACTCATCCCATATATTTTTATTATATGAATCTTCCATGGTTAGGGTTTAATAATTATTTCTTATGCAAATTATTGTATCTTACTACTTCCCAAAAACTATTGAAATTTGAAACAAGAAATATTGAAAATGGCAACAAGAAGAGGCTTCTAATTTAATTTTCCTTTAATTAAATTAAAAGTAAATTGTAATTCCACATCACATGACATCTTGTATGAGTTAACTAAGTTAGGATGACTTAGTTAGTTCAGTTAATTCGATTTGAGGGTCAAACTAGAGGCATGTAGAGTGTATCATGCTTTTTAAGAGCCATGTTTGAGTTTATTTTGAGTTGTAATTAATTAACTTAATTTATTTGAGTTAAAATCAGTTTAACTATTTCTAACTTATGGAGGAACTAGTGAGAGGTCAAGTGAATTAAATTAGATTTAATTCACGTGCATTTACTCAAAAATAAATAATGCGTGTCATTTCTAAGGAAGACCCCATTGATATTGGACTTAAAGGGAAGTGTACTATCAGTTGTATAATAAGAAAATTATATAGGTGGTGCATGGATTTAGAGGAAGATCCTTGATGTATTGCACAATAATTATTAGGGAATTTTCTTGTTAATAGGGCCTAATTACCCAAGGAAACTACGCAAGGAAATAGGGAATCTTGAGGCCAAGAAATTGGTTAAGTATTGAACCAATCTTGCCTAGGAATCAGTGAGAAACATAGATAGTGCGTAGATCTCTCAAGCTTGAGAGAAGCAATGTATTTTTCTCCTATTTTTTGACTTATACAATCTACAGATAACAGGGTTTTTAGTTGAGGCTTTCCCCAGTTAGATATTTGTGTTGTGTGATTGAAATTTTTTCTCTTTCTTGTTCATGTGATTTTGCGATCGTCATTGGTTTCCACAATTTGTAGAGTAGATTCAAGTATTTTGTTTTAGCATATTACAAATATCAGTTTGAATCTACGTGGATTTTCTACTAAAACACCCAACAAAATGTGGTTTAATACCAATAAGTTTTGTAAAATGTTGTGGATATTCCATTACAATAGTTTATCACTATAGATATTACAATATACTACAATATCTCAATATGTAGTATTTTAATTTAGATTTCAAATTTAATATTACTAACTTAACACACAAAATACTAAATATATAGAAGCAAAGTAAATAACATACCATCCACACAATGAACATGGGGTATAACCTAGGAAAACCAAATAAAATAAAATCCAAAATAGAAGGTAAGGCCTATGCCTTGCTATTTTATTCCTAGTGATGGAATGCAAATACAAGGAAAGTGCACTAACTATGGATGTAAATCCCTATCACCTAAGCCCATTGATATTGTAATTTTAGTTAATTGTCATTAATAATTGTATGGATATGTAAATATAAACGGGAAAAAGAACCAGAATACTTTAATTTATAATATAATATTGATTGATGAAGAGGTGAAGTCTTAATACGATACGAACCATCTGGAGCCATGGGGAGCATAGAAGCTAGCAAAGGGAAATTAGAGGATTAATATTTTTTAATGGATTATTGGACGAGCCCAACGTTCATAGGGACAAATATTGTAAATATTTCCCAAATAAAATATATAAATCGAAGGTTCAATAATAACTTCCAACAATTATGAGAAGAATGGGATAGTGGTACCATAATTGCCCAAGGTATGGGAAATACCTAACATGTACTCTTGTCAAGGGAAGAGACCCGAGGAAGTTGATTATGAAAGACAAGAAAATACAAAGAAGAGCACAAGAGAAAGTGAAAAGAGAACAATGTGAAGTATAATGTAGGGAAACAAAGAAACAAATGACAAGATGAGGGCTCTCAAGTGAACAAGATGGGAAACTATATACATTATTTTTGGTTCACCTCATTTAGTGAGCAAGGTTAGGGGGTGAGTCTTAGCCTAAGCCAAAAGGTTGAATGTTTGTTATGAACCATTTTTTTATGCACAAAGACATTGGAAGGAAACACGAAGGGAATCTTGGATTGAGCAAAGGAATCCTTTCATGCTATGTGGGCCTATAATGGTCATTTTTTTAGTAAATTGTTTAAATCCATATACCTAAGCACCCGAGAGATGCACCAAGGAACTCTTGGCTAAGTGAAGGGCTCTTGTTATGTTATGCAAGTTCCATTGTGACCAGGTTGGTAATGTGATTAGGCCTTGGATACTTATGCTAAAGGACTCCATATTAACCCCTGAGTAAATTAGGGAGAGTGGCATTCATCCTTACACCACTGAGAGCCTGAGAAATGTTTCCCCCGTGGTGCTTGCTATGTATAGTAGTTGAGAAAACACCCATAACATATGGGAAGAACTTTGCGCTTGGTATGATCTAAGGGATATTATGAGTTAAATTGATGAAACAAAATGGATTTCATGAATCCACCCTATAATGCTTAGTAGAACTCCCCTCATGTCTTCTTGGTTTAGATAGAGGATGGCCAACTACAAGAAATATTGTAGTTCAACTAAGCCTATGGTAGGGTGGAACATGGATCACCCTTCATCAGTTGTAGATGCCATAGGATCTTCATCAGATAATCAATCTTGTGGATTTCATATATGTAATGTGAACTATTTTAATGTGAAATAAATTATCATTGTTTAAATATAATGTGTTTATGTGCTTATTTTCTTAATGGGAAATATTGTCTATATGATGTTTATCTATAATGCTAAAAAGTAAATCTAGCTAAAATGGTTATATAATTCTCATGTGCCCCATATTCAATCTTCAATATATTTTTTGTCATGCCTTTCATGTTATGGATAGGAAGTAAATAACACATTAATCCTGGGAATGAAGGACTTCCATTCCTAGCCATGGCTAGTGTTATAGTATGTCATCAGACAGATGGGAGGAAATTTAGACCAGCTAAATTAGTCATAGGGTCTTGTGAATTGATGTGGAAGATATAGGCATGCCAATAGAAGCCTTGAATTCAAAGGGGGGTAATTAAGGGAAAGAGTCTTCCCAAAACATTTGATGGAAAACATTAAAGAGTTCACTAAAAAACTCTATATTCATTGGAGGCTAGCATAAGGTTGAAACAACCATATATACATTGGTGTATATTGTTAACCATTGGGAAGTTTTTCTTGAGATGGAATGAGAGGCTTACAGACCTTAGAATAAGAAATTTGGGTATAGAGACCTCTTTGACTTCTTGGAAGGAATACCTAGTAATCGAAAATAAAATGGAGGTTTTCATTTGATGATTGTTACATGGTGGAGATCTCTATGTCATTAGGAACCTTATGTGCAAACCAAGTCTATATTAAGAACCCACTCTTTAGAATTTGGGGCAAGCTAAGGATTCCCTTTGTGAATATATATTTCCAAAGAGGGAATGTTTTGGTTTGAACCCTATATTTTAGGCCATAAATACATTTAGGGATGGAGCATTTTTCATGGAATTTTATAGAAATTTTGGGTTTGGAGGCCTCAACCTTAGCCCATAGTCACATGGATGACACAAGGGATATGACCTAGAGCTAGTCGAAAGAGGGATTGTCAGCATATCAGGCCCTAAAGAAATTTCATAAATAATTTTTTTGGGGAAGATCTTGTATGGCATGGTCCCAAACAACGAATTGACATTTGACAACAATATCTTTGTTAATTGGTTGAAGTAGCTAACGACCCCAAATATTGGAAAACCAAATATTTCAAGGAGTTATGTCATGATGATGTCACCAAGGATAACATGGTTATGCCACATCTATGATAGATGTCATCCAAATCTAGTATTTTTTACATGTTAATTGGGAAAAGGTGAGTGACATGTGGCACATGTCAATAGTCCCATGTGGCAGAGGACACATTAGCATCCACCATGTGTCAAACTATGATTTGGAATCAGAGTCATGAGGTGGCATGTAGTTGTTTATAATGTTTGATAAGGAAATTACTCCATGCTTACTTTGTTAATTTAAGAGTCATAGACTTAGAGGCACTACACAGTTTGTCCTACGCCAAGACCGACATAGACCTGCTAACTAATATTTGTCTATATTCCTAAAAGGAATTTCACACAAGAAATATAAAAAACTAGAATAACCTTGGTTTCTTTCAAAGCACAATATCCCAGGCTACAAATAATCATAATACCTGTAGTGTCAGTGTCCTGATCAAAGCATGAAATATTCCTAGCCATCAAGGTTATTAAGTTCTTAGTGTTGCCTCCTCCTAGGCTAGTTGACATAATATCTCACTTAGTTATCCAATGGAAAAAGGGACTTAATATATCACTGTGGTTTCTCAATTGAGTTCTTAGTGCTAGCTTTTCATGGGTTGGTTGACCTAATGTCTCACTTAGTTCTCCAGTGGACAAAGGGACTTAAAATCTCACTGTGGTTTCTAAGATCACAAGGTAGAAAGGAAAACCTAAGCTTATAAAATAGATCCTAGATAAGCAATGTTGTTTTCACACAGTTAAAATGAAAGGATAAATGAACCTAGGCTTCCCCCGGGATTTACAGTTCCTACATACTCATTCTACAATTTAGATATAAGATCAATGGAATCTGGCATGAAGCCTATAATAAAAAAAAAAACCCTGTTTCACACTATTAGAAATACTTGATCAAACCTGCAAATTATTAGTCATCAAAAATGGTACATAGGTTACTCATTTAATAATAATAATAAAATAATATATCATCTCTCCAAACTTAGATCTTGAAACTAATCAACTCATAACCTACAAATAACACATAGCCTTTTTCAATCTCGTACACACACACACACATGTAACATATAAAAATATTTGTAGCATGCATGAATATAGTAGTATATTTTAATAATAGTGAACCCTCTGTGTAATATCTGCAAGGTACAAAATGTAAATGGAATATTGTAGAGTTAACCTCATTGTCCCCTAGAATCTTAAAATGGTGGTAGACTCTATCATTCAAATCAACTTAGCACATAGTTTGAGAATCATTAGAAGGAAGTGTACAAATAAATTTATGAATTTCACCTCAACCAAAAAATAAATCAACAAACTTCCAATGATTAATAATGGAATAATAATATATGTGCTTAGTATGTATGTGTATACATATAAACCAAAAATGGATTTCTCTCCCTAAAATTTTGAGCTTGGCTCGCTGACCAAGTTTTGTTATAGGGTCAATCCTTATGTATAATCAAAGAAATATTTATATACAACATCCTCCTTTGCTCAGTAAAAAACTAACTACTTTTTGCAACTGTTCACATCTACACATTCTGTAAATATAGACCATTTCGTTGGACACAATACTGAGTTACTCATATACCATTCTTTTAGTTTACCAACTACTCAATTTGGTATGGTAGTCCCTCATAATTTTGTACATCATCATCATAATTTAGTATGAAAATAGGACTAGAAACAAGTGTATAGTGGGCAAGATTTCAAATGCCTTCTCATGATCAATCTTTTGATATGCTGACAAGTTTTCGTAATGCTCATCTAGCAATTAGATGCTTAGCATTCATTTCATGTTGTGCCAATAGACAAACTACAAACTCATTTTGGAAACTAATAGGATAGGCCTCACTATTTAGAAATAAAATTTATATAGTGTGTTATAGGACATCCAATATCAATTTTGTGAATATTATTCCTAACAAAATTTTGATGTCTCCCTCTTTTCCAAGCAATTCATTCAAGTAGAATGGAGCCATTGGAACACCCTTGCTTTATGGTTTCATAAGATTGATGTTTAAATTAATCATGGATACTACTAGCTTACAATATGATTAAAACACCATCCTTAGATAACCAAAATCCCCCTTCAAACAATTACATTACAGACTATGTTCACAATCACACAAATCTTCCTCAATAAATTGGGGCATATTGGGCCCGATTTTGTGTAAGAGATGTCCTATGTAATATTTGTTACTTATGTCATAAATTTTTGTTGGATACCCCTAATTCAAAAATTAAATCCTTAAAAACCAGACTTAACACATGTTTATCACATGATTTTCTACGTGCTGGTGTCCCTTAGGACCCCCACTACACGAGATGTCATCAGGAATACCATGACAAAGTTTCTAAGAAAAGTTCTAAAAATGCTCATGGCTGACTAGAAGACCATTAAATCATTTTTCTCTATGAATTCCTTAACCTTAAATCCATTAAATGCCTTATGCTCCGTTACCTTAAGTATGGTTGTTACTTGTTCCATCATGGCATAATTTTGACACACTTGTAACTTCTGATCCTCACAACCCTGAATCATCATGTGCCTTTGAAGAATTCATATTTCCATTTTCAGACTACAAAGATCCAATGCAATAAATTAGCATGAAGGTATACAATATGAGAAATTGAATGACCAAGTTCCAATCGATTACATGGCACATGGTACTCAGAAAAATTTGAATGGACAGTTGATGTCACATGTGGTTGATGGTGCTAACTATTTACAATAGTGCCACCATATCCATCCAACTTTACATTTGATTGGTTGTGCGAGTTTTCCTTTCTTATTTAAAAGGAATTCAAATGAGAATATGAGAATAGGTAATATATATAAAAATAATACAATACACTCAATACAACTGCCTATAATACCATTAATCAAGTACATCACCATTTGTCTCTATCTGTAGTTAAAGAGCTCCCAACATGATCTTGTATATGAGGTACATGGTGACTATTAAGACTCGAATATTTCCCACTTTTTTATCACCACCGTAGGTTTTTGAGATGATGAATTCTATGTAGCATTGTGAACCATTAGAACATACAATGTCTCGACATAGTTTTGCACCCTTCTAACCAACATTCTCCTCTGAAATTTGGCATCTCCATTAGTTGCGATACTATCTAATTTTACTTGTTGTATCAATGAGGTCAACCAAATAATTTTCAGCTATTATTTTTCCTTTGATAGTTAATTCTTCTAAGGAAGGCAATTGTGATATGAGTTTATCCCCTAAATTTGTTCCTACAGCTTCCATTTGAGAAAAGGAAAACAAAGTTGATCTTCTTCACACAAAGGATTAGATATTTGGAGGGATGTTTATATTGATAAATGGAGGGAACAACGGATTTAAAATTTCATAGGAGACAAATTTTTCATAATTTCCAAGAGAACCCTTATAATATGCATTAACTCTCTCAGATAACTCGGCATGCTCCCTTCGTACATGACACCAAAGTTGAAAATATTTTCTAGCATACATAATTTCCCTAGCTATGGGTCATATATTGGGAAAACAGGAACTCATGGTTGTCATAATTTTAAGCTCTTACTTCTAAACAAATGAATAGGTGGGAAAAGTTTCAATCTTTACAAAAAAATGGTCGTACAAGTTAAAAAAATTTGAAATTGATAATAATGAAAAACTTCTAGGATTATGTTCCAATCTATCACAGGGTCATGGAATTAATCCTTGAAGCACTATTCCATCTTCTTGAAAAATTTAAATCCAAGTGGTAAAAGTTCATACTCGTTCCCCCCAACAGTTGTTGGCCAAAGGAAAGAAGAAACAAATGGCATCACAAGGCTCAATGGACTAGGATTTTAGACAGGTAATAGGTAAGAGGATACTGTGAGTGTAGGCACATAACCACGAGGATAAGAAAAACTCAGAAACAAAAATAATGCTTGTGTAATATTATTATCAGCATTCCTAAAATTATTAACAAATCAAAGAGTCTGGCGTTGATTCTTACCTTACATTTCACCTACATGTTGGAGTCACTAGGTATGTTATGTGATACTGATGATTGTTGATGATAAATTTATTATGGGCATAATAATAAAAAAAGGTGTCATGTTCATGTATGTTGATTGTATGATGTTGTTGATTGATGAAGACTATTGTGCAGAGATGAATGTTGAACTTTGAAGTTGACTATGCAATGTTGACAAATAGTGAAGGATAAACTCATGGCAGCCCTAGTGGTCCAATAACCGATATGCTTGTTTCATTTGCAAACTATAAAGATGCAACTATTGTTAGAAACTTCATAAAATCCTCACTGAACCTTGATCCCACGGTGCAAATCTCTTACATGCAAATTAATTTTCTAGAGTTGAGCATGGAAAGAGATCATTAGATTATTGGCAATTAATGCATGTTGTTAACCAATGTGAGACGAATCACCAATGATGTCAATGAGCCTCAAGGCACATATTACATCTTGCTAGGGATGAATAAATATGATGAGTTCAATTCACCTACAAGATCTGGCGATCATGGGACATTGATGTATTCTCAATGCTGTCAGCGAGAGAACCTACCATTGATGAATGCATGCATCAAAGTACTAAAAGATGTATCTAGCCTTGAACCTAGATAATGTGCTAATGTCGATGGGTCAAGGATTATTAGCATGAGGGACTTGATGCATCTCACATCAACTAACACGAGAATATAAAAATTTTTAAAGAATTTGCAGAGGATCAACAACATAATGCAAATATTATTAAGGACTTTTCTCGCCAGTAGCATGATTTTCAAGCAAGTCCTTCTCTAACTACGTTAGTTTCCTGGTTTTCACAGTTAAACTTATTTTTATCTTTGGTGTTGATTTAGTTGTTTCTCCTACACTACTTGAAAAGAGGGAATCTCTTCAAGTGTAGGCATACTTCCAATGAAACTATGTGCATAACAGAATACAAAATATGCTCATACTCATATTTAAGAAGTAAAATTTAAGGTATACCAGAGTATTAGAAACTTGATAATTCAAATGATATGGTGCCAAGGGTTGTTGAATGATGGAGTAATGTTGTATGCAGATGATTTCTTGGAACCAAGCGTCAATGTGATCCACATATTCTTGGTCCTTTGATCCACAAAAAAATATTGGCATATCTCCCTTTATCATGTCATGCATATCTTCCACAACTTTATGATTGTTCTACTAAATGAATGAAGGATCTGGTGAGAGTAAATAGAGAAACTACTTGATCTCGGGTTCCAGTATATGCTCTCCATTGATTATTTCCCATGACTCTTCGATTTCTTCAAGAGAATGGCAAGGATGATTAAAAAAGGATCTTGGCTCTTCTTCTTAATATGTCTTTTCTTCTAGGTATTGCTAGAGTGAATCCCTTATCTTTCTCTTTGAGATGTAGTTAAATTACTTATAGCTATCATGATTTCTTCTTCTTGAGATGTAGATAATCCTTGGATCTGGATCTGATATATTTCCCAAAGTAGAATTTTTCGTTCATGCCTTTCGAGCACCTTTCGTTTTCCAACGAGTAGATTCTGTCAACACATAGATTAGTGTATTGGGGATTTTTACAACACCCTGAAAATGAAAACCATTTAAATAAAATATGCAAAAAGGGAAAAAATTCAAGGAGATATCTATCATGTACTTGGAGGCTCTCACGTTGTCAATACTTTTCTGACATGAGTTAGCTTATCCTTTCCACATATTAAACTAAAAGCAAACAATTTTTTTTATAAGAAAACAAGCTAAAGAAGTAAATCAATTTGTTTTTCTCCTAATGATATAAACTAGGCAATGTCAAAAGAACTACATTTTCTTATAAAAATCGCACTTTACTTAAGAAAATAAATTCACTTGCAGGTAAAGTAAAGGAAGAAAACTAGCCAACTATCTCCTGACGATTTTGACCAGTAATGTCAACATGATCCAAAAATTAAAGTGAAGGTTTCATTGATTCAATTGTAGGTTCATTTATGTCCTTTTAGGCAACATATTGAAATTGAAAAAGTACACAAACACAATTTTATTTGCATAAATTTTACAGTAATAAGAGGACAAATGCAAAAGATACACTACAAGGAAAAGACCCTCTAGCGAAGGCTATAAAGGAGGCTTTCAATGTTATAAAATTGGCCAAAATTGTCAAAAAACATATGCTACCACATCTGTTTCTGGGAACAAAGGCTTTGATGGAGCTTTTAATGGAAATTCAACACAACTGGAAAAAAATGGGCGGCCGAAGGTTATTACGAATGTTTTTACCTAAGAAATTTTATCGTTTGAACACACCTGGCAAGGACGGCAGACAACGATTGGGTGGTCGAATGAGAATGCACTGGGCCGTTAAGGAAAATAACAGCACCGGGCCTGGTGTTGTGATACAACGCATGAGGCCGTTCTAATTGGTCTTGGGATTTGAGCGGTGCCCATAGGTTGTATCAACGCGCCGGTGCGTATGCTTATATAAACGCTCCAGTGCATCGTATTGCACAAATGCACCGAGGTTTACAATTGGTATCGGTATTCGTGCGGTGCAAATATGTCATACAAATGCACCGGTGCTTATCGAAACATAAACACCCCTGTGCGTACTATCACACAAATGCACCGAGATTTGTAATTGGTATCGGTATTCGTGCGGTGCCTATTGGTCATCCAAATGCACCGGTGCGTATAGACAGAAAAAATGCCCCGGTGCATAGTATCACACATACGCACCGCAATTTATAATTGGTATTGGTATTTGTGCGGTGCTCATATGCGGTAAAACGACACCGGTGCATATAGATACATAAACACACCGGAGCGTCGTACCGCACAAGCGCCTCGATATTTTTAATTGGTTTTGGTATTTGTGCGGTCCCGATAGGTATTAAAAACGCACCGGTGCACTTAATAATACAAGCGCACCGGTTTTCATTTTGTATTTTTTAGAAACATCGACCTGTGGCAGTGCAATTATTGTGATTGTTTTAAATTCATTATTCATCAAAATTCAACACATATTATAACAATATTCATATTAATTAATTTTTTATTAATGGATTTGAATGTGATGTTTATATTAATTTTTTATATCATATCATAATTATTGTGGTTTTTTAAAATTCATTATTCATCAAAAGTCGACACATATATATGTTATAACAATATTCATATGAATTAAATTTTTATTACTACATTTGAGAATGACAATGGAGAACACAATAGAATAAATTAAAACATTTATTATATATATATGACTACGACATTCTTTTTCATACAAAATGGGACAGTTATTGGTATCCCTTTATCTTTCAATTGGGACACTATGTCCATTACATTAAAGAAAATGTCTGATTTCACAGACATTTTTCCAAAAATAGTACAACACCTTAATTTTATATCCAAACATAGTGATCATAATTCTTCGCTTGAACTGCTATCACTGCTAGAGATACTTCCATGACTTGGGTTATTTTCAAAAATGTTTTGTTCACGACGTTGATTGTTTTCTTCTTCTTCACCTTCTTCCATCTACAAACATAAAAATAAACTGTAATGAGTGTATTTACATTGGTGAGAATAATGAAAATTGAAATATTAAATAATATACATCAATGTAAATCGAAAAGAAATGACGTACCAATGCAACAATTGACTCATAAACTATACACATTCTTTCAAAACCATGTAACATGCCATCTTTCAAGATTTGATCTATTGGCGCAGTGCCATACTTTGTTTCCTGCAAGTTTTATACCCCATAAGAAATCATATATTTAATATAAAAGATTTATTTTTTCTATTAATTATAGACGTAGCTAAGTAAAACAAGATCAATAGATGCTTACAAATTCCACAATTAAGTTCTGATATGCCAACATATATGCACAACCCATATTTAAACCAATTTCAATCAATTCCTCTGATGGTTCTTCTTTGTATGTTAGCACCTGTTTGGAGACATTCAATGATGATTTTTGTAAAACAACTTAAAAATACAAAAATAAAATCTAGTTAAGTTGTTATAAGGAAGTAACAATTACTCACAAACTTAGATATCAATCATTTTCTTCCTTTTCGTCCTGTTTTATGTGTTGAATGGGTTCCATTTTCTTTTCTTTTCTGCAAGAAAATACTTGAAAATTGATATTTAATGCTAATTTGTTTATTTATTTTACCTAATGATCAAAAAATTCAATTATTACATATTATATTTGAAGCACTTTGTTATTGAGATGGATCCTCCCGCGATGAAATTTTGTCCATTTCTTTGACCATCTCCTTGTACACCTTTTTGGACATTCCTACTGGCATATTTTTGATATCAGCTCGTTCATCTTTTGAGATTTTCATAATCTTCCTGAAAATGTAACATGACAATAAACTATTTAATTTTTATATTGATATATGAAAAGTAAGTATAACAAAAGTGATATTTATAAATAATTATAGACAAACATCTAAAGGAATATTACTTTTTCATTCCTTCTTTTTTGTTGTTGTATGTTTTTGCTATTAAAATTCTGACATGTCTCATTGACCAATTCTCTGGAAACTCTTCATGTAGTTTACATAAAATCTGGTTATTGGAATCATTGGATTGGTTTTTGTATTGTAAGTGGAAAGAACGTCTATACATTCATTCCACTAGATCCCTCAAACATTTGTAAAATTTTTTCCCCCTTTTGTTAACCTCCAACACCACTCCAGATGAGCTAAGGAGCAATTAATTTTCATTTACATGTTCTATTGTTTTTCTTTTCTTAGAACAACATTCCTTTTCTGATTTGTTGGTCCCTGTAGAACATTAAACAAAAGTGAATTAATAGAATTTTTCACACATGTTATCTAATAATTTTAATTATATTATTGATGAAAACTAAAAAAAGAAACTCATATTGGATCGATAGTATTTTTTCATTCACCTGATTCATCCTTTTGCCATTTTTCCATCAAGCTTATATGGTCTTCTGGTCCTAGATTAGAAATAATCTTATCGAGTTTCATCATTTTGTGGCTCTGCATGATACACATTAAACAATACATACTATTTAAACTTACATATAGTTCAAAATTAAATTTTTTGTAAAAAATTTACAAAGAACTTGCATTTTCTGCTTTTGATCTTGATGTGTTATCAATATTTTTGTTACTTGATCTCTTGTCAGTCATTTCTTTAACAATATCAAACCTGTATCATATCAGTCAATAATATATTTTTAAATAAACTGTCAACTTCTCAATTAAAAAAAAAAAATCTAAAAAAACCGATGTGCCATTCATGGTGAACGCACCGACGTTGGTGCGTGTATGTCTTTACCACGCACCACAAAAATAGTATAATATACCATACAGTGCTCTATGTCAACAAGAAGCCCCGGTGCGTTACATGTCAATGACTGCACCGGTTAACCATCATAAAAATAATATAAATTGTCCAGTGTTAGTTTTTTTTAGCATAAATCGGTGCTATATTTTACATATGGCGCACTGTTAAAAAAATATTATTTTTTCACATTACTTATCTAGTGCTCTTGTAAACAATAGAGCATCGGTGTGCTACCTTACATATGGTGCACCAGTAAAAAATATTTTTTTTTAAATCATTCCAAGGCCGACATGGATTAGGATACAACTATGCTAATCGTCGCATCGGTTGCATGTCTTAGGTCTATATTTAGCAATATAAACCCTATAAATCTAAATTTAAAAGTCCTAATTCTGAATCACAGAAAGAAGAAGAAGAAAGGGGAGAAAAAGAAAGAAAGTAAGGTTTGTTTTTTTTGAAAGTTTTTTTTTCTTCGAAACTGAACGTTCGCGGTGCGTCATAATGAAATAGCGCACCGGATGCATATTTTTCTAATTTTTTATGACAGTACTTTTGTGGTGCGCTGTGATAACAGAGTGCCCCGGTGCACTCTTTGAGACAGGATGCACCGATTTTTTTTTTTTTTTTTAATTTACACAAGGGCCGACATGGATTGGGATCCAACTATGTAGGTCAACCCGTTCGTTGGATGTCTTAGGTTTATATTTAGCAATATAAACCCTATAAATATAAATTGAAAAGCCCTAATTCTGAAATCACAGCAAGTGGGAGAACACAGGGAAGAAACAAAAATAATGTAGGGTATGTTTGTAAAATGCTTTTTTTTAAACAGCACGTTGTGCGGTGCGCCATAATGTAATAGTGCACCGGTGCCATATGTTACATATGGTGCACTGATAAAAACATAATTTGTTTTTTTTTAATTTTTTATCAATGTACTTGCGCGATGCACTGGTATAACCAAGTGCACCGGTGCACAACATTACGTAGGGTGCACCGACGAAAAAAAAATCTGTATTTTTTTTTAAGATTGACACAAGGGCCAACATGGATTGGGATCCAACTATGCAATTCATCCCGTGGTTTGGATTTATTATGAGTACAAAAACTCTATAAATCTAAATTGAAAAGAAAGAGGGAGAAAAAATGGCAGAAACAAAAAGAATCTAGGGTTTTGTTTCTAAAAATTGGTTTCTTTTTTTTATTTTTGTTTCTGAAAACTGCAGAAAATGTAAAAAATTGCCGAAACAAAAAGTTAAAAACAATAATAAGATTTGATTTTGTATTTTACTTCATAAAAAACTAGAGAAAAAATAAAATAAAACAATAGACTTTGATTTCTTATTTCACTGCATAAAAAAAACTGCAGAAAAAAGTACAAAAAAACAATAAACTTTACTCACGTCATTTAAAATTCTATGGTATAGGGTTTGAATTACCAGAGGTTTGGAATTTGGATTGTCTAAATACTTCTATTAAAACGTATTTCCCTACTCCACAGTGCTCTTGTGCTCTGTTTGCTCCAGGTATGTATCCTGCAAATCTCTGGCTGAAATTTTTTGCAAAAATAGTGAAATAATGAAAAGTGTTTAGTATTTAAAGAAATGTTTTATGAAATTAGATTTTCGAAAATATTTTTCTGCCCAATTTTCAATTTACCGCTTTTTTTTTTCACTTAAAGAAAATAGGGTTGCGCTTTTTTTTATTGCGGTTATTTGTTTACCGGTGCATCGTTTAATTGAACCGCACCAGTGCTACTTGTTACAAAAGCGCATCGGTGCACAGAGTAAAGAACTGACCGGTGTGGTTATGTGAATAGTGTGCACCAAAATTACATTTAGGTTTGTGCACCAAAGTTTATTGTTGTTTTGCTCAAATGCAGGGAGAAAATATCATATATTATATGAAATGGAAAACTTCAAAATCCAGCTCGTTCCATAATATTTCTCAAAGTCCATCGCGAAGTTCTCCCTATCCATGTGGAGTCGTAATATTTACTTTATATTTTTTATTTTATTTTTTCACTATCTAATTGAATTTATGTATGTTTTTTATCCATGTAGTCAATCATGCACAACTTAATTAAATTTATAACATATACAAATTTGCAGGTTCATGCAGATTCATCATCGAGTTCATATGCATAAAATTATATTCAAAGTACTGCTCCAAAACATCAAAAGTTCTTAATATCAGGAGCTGCATACCACAAGACGCATTTGGTAGATGAAAATGGACAGCCACTTGACCCTGCCAATTGTAACAATATTGCATTTTCTAGCCACAATCCCGGGACAATGATGGTAATTATAATTATAATTGTTTGGTATATATATTGATTAATATGTAATTATTTCAATGTCAAACCAATTTATAATCATGCAATATTGTCAACGTGGTTACTAATTGATATCATAATATTTTGTACTAATCATGTTCAATTTTTTTTTTAATTATTAGGATTCTAGTGATGATGAACGACCTACCTACCATCTTCTGTTGCACCCCACGACAATGTCAAATCGAGAGAAGACTGAATTAAGAGAAAAAATCGGAGAGGAACGATACCAAGAATGGTTGAATCAACCACTGATTCAATTCCCGCTACGTCCAGATTCACCAATTAGGAATGACTACAACAATAGTAGTTCTTCACAAGCTGGCAATGGAGGCAATAAAATAGAGGTTGGTATGGATGATTACTTAAGGGATACGACTGCCATGGAGACAATGTTGTTAGATGCATTCCAAAATGATGATCAACTAGGGGATGATGCTCATATCGCTAACACCTTTTTCGAAAGCCTTAAATTTGCTTCCACCACCCCTCTCTTTGGACCCGACGGTCAGTCAAAGTCTACCCAGTTGGGGACAACGATGTTACTGTACAACTTGAAAGCAAAGTTTGGCTTGTCGAATGCATGTTTCTCAGAACTTTTGAGGTAAGTTACCATAAATTACTTCCCTTATATATAAATTTGAAATATAATCAATACACTGCAATGAACATTACAAATGTTAAATTTTATGAACGTTAATAATTATATCGACATTAATGTACATTTATTAATATAGTTTTCCATGATCACCAACTATAGGTTATTCAAAGATAAGGTTCTTCCGAGTGATAATGTCTTGCCCGGTAGCTGTGAAGAGGCAAAAAAATTGTTGAAAATGTTGGGTGTTGAGTACATATCATATCATGCATGTCCAAATGATTGTATTCTATATAGAGGAGAATATGCAGACAAAGAGATGTGTCCGAAATGTGGGCATGATAGGTATGATAAATAAAAAAAGAAGGGTAAATCACGTACTGGTCCTCCTTTTAAGATATTGAGGCACATGCCTATAATCCCAAGGATTCAAAGGCTCTTTCGTTGCAAAGAATTAGCTATGTTGCAGGGATGGCATGCCTCACACAGAAGTGAGTTGGGAGTTATGCGAATTCCAACTGATTCAATAGCCATGAAGCATATAGAGGATACATGGCCCGAAAAATTCAAGAATGAAGTACGAAGTCTACGACTCAGCATAGCCATGGATGGCGTCAACGCATATTCCCTCCAGAACACCAAATATTATGTTTGGCCTGTAGTAGTGATCAATAACAATATCCCCCCATGGTTGTCCGTGAAGAATGAACATTTTATGTTGGCTCTCATAGTCCCTGGTAGAAGACAAGTGAAGAATATGGATGTCTACTTACAACCACTGGTAGATGAATTGAAGGAATTATGGGATGGGATAAATGTATACAATGTATCAAGACCCATCACAACAGAGAGGAGTTTTACGTTGTATGGCATATGTGCTTACACGACACATGATTATCTAGGCTTAGGAGTTTGCTCTGGTAAATTACATGTTTAATTTATTGATTTGTTTATATATAATGTAACAATATTCTTTCACATATTAGTTATTTAATTCATTGTAATATTATTTGTTCTGATCTTCATGATATTCTTTAACGTGCCATGCATATTAATTAATGTATACAAATATAATCTCGTAGGTCTTGTAACAAAAGGGTATTTTGGATGTAAATGTTGTGGACCTTCTCTGAAAGCTAGATGGTCCAAGGACCTACGAAAGCCAGTGTAAGATTGCTCCAGGATATTCCTACCAGAACAAAACCCTTACAAAAGAGCAACATCCGCTTTCAATGGTAAACGAGAAAGAACCCAAAGGCCTCCAATAATGACACCAGCTGAATGGCTTAGAGCATATGAGAGAGATAAGGAGAAGGAGTTCACAGAAATGTTCGATTCAAATGGGGAGCCTAAGTTCGATGATCCAGATTTCTTCAACACCTATGTTGAGAAACTACCTATTGGGATGAAAATGAAATCTATCTTTTATGACCTCCATATTGGGAGCATTTTAAGATTGCCCACTTATTAGATCCCATGCATATATTTAAAAATGTTTCATCTTCTTTATGGAGGCACATATCATCAAAACAAAGTGACACATTGGCGGTTAGGAAAGATCTTATTACTTCAAAAACTAAAAAGAAATATTGGCCAAGACGATTAGAAAGTACGGGATCAGAGGCAGGCACTGGTCCCTCTAATTCATGGTTTTTCAAAGAAGGTGATGTCCCATGGATTTTAAAAAAAGATGATATATCTTTGGCAAAGGAAGTTATAATGGATGTGAGGGTGCCAACTTCATACGGGTCTTCACTACGGCGCTGCTTCACCGTGGATGACCATTTGTCGGGGTTGAAATCGCATGACCATTTGAATCTTCTAAGAGTACGTATAATGTCAAAAGCATGATTTTATTATTTGTTATATTAATAAATTTTATCCCATGCAGTGATCATAAAACATAACTAATTTTGTATATTATTTCACGTTTTTATAACTTTGCAGTGTCATTATCCTTTGTTTGTGCGTGGGTGTGTGAAACATGAATTCCCTCAAGACCTAGGACGTGCCATATCTAAATTATCTGCATTTGTACATTGGATCACGTCAAAGGAGATTCATGTGGCTAGCATTCCACAGTGGCGTCAAGAGACAGTTGAGATTGTTTGTATGTTTGAGAAGGAACTGCCGACGAGTTTCATGGACTTACAGGTTCATCTTCTAATCCACCTGGTAGATGAGGTTGAATTAGTTGGGGTTGTTTCTTATCATTGGATGTTCTTCTTAGAGAGGTACATGAATAAATTGAAAGGTTTTGTTTGACAAAGGGAAAAAGCCAAGGGGTCTATGGCAGATGGGTACATATTGTATGAGTCTTTCTACTATGCCAGTGAGTACATCAAGCAGATCGACAACAGACTAGGTGCAGTGATTTGGAGCGATGAATTGGATGAAGACAAAAGAGAAGGAGAGTTGCTCCAAACAAGTGGAAAAAAGCGCTTGATAAAGAGTAAGCAACTTATAATTTTTCAAATTTACAAAAAGTAATTAATATTCATGTTGAACTTTGATATAATGTATATTTTGATCTCTAAGTACTATATAATGTTGGTTTGATTTCATCAACGAATGCAGAAATTGAAGCAATCAATAAATTCATTCTTTACAATTCTGAAGCAACACAACCATGGGTCGCATTGTACGAACAAAAAAGAATGAAATGGGATAGTGATAGGAAAGAATTTAGATGGTTGAATGGTAGAAGTGTGCCTTATCCCGATCATTTAAAAGAAAATATGCCAAAAATATGCCCCAACAGTTGAGTTGCTGACCAAGTCAGAGAGAAATACGATGCTACCGGTCATTACCCGCGTGCTGAAGAGGATGCGCTAAACATAGGGATTGGGTGCAGCAACTCAGTAATAATTTATATGTAAATTTGAAACTTATATTAAGACATCTACATTTCATATTTTAACTTTTGGATTATTATTTATAAGACACATGACACTTATATGATTTTTTAAACTTTTTTATAATAGGTGCATTTGTTCCCATCTATGTGGGCATATGGACACCATTTTTGCACAGAAAATGCTGATGCTGGAAACATCACACAAGACTGTGGAGTGGAAGTCGAGTTCGATCAATCCAGTTGATCTACCCACCGTGATCAACAACTAGTAAGAGGGACGTTAGGTTACATCGGAAAGATACAAGAGATCATTGAAGTGGATTTTTCTTCTTTCCAATGTGTTATTTTTAGGTGCAAGTGGTGGGACACCTTTGATCGGAATAATGTAAAGGAAGATCGTGATAGTAGGCTAATATGTATCAACTCTAGAAAGATGTGGGATGAAGCTAAGGAGCCCTATGTTTTCCCTAAACACTGCAACTAGGTGTTTTTCTACCCAGATGTGTTGGATAGGGATTGGTGGTTCGTATTGACACATGACCCTAGATCAAAAAATATTTTTGAGAACAATAGTGTTATCATGCCATGTGAGCTAGAAGATAATGAGGGTGATCATGAGAACCGAGAGTGATATGGCACAATATGTGTTATTTCATCAATATTTATACTTTTTAAGATGA
This sequence comes from Pinus albicaulis, assembly GCA_034641835.2. NCBI lineage: Eukaryota > Viridiplantae > Streptophyta > Pinopsida > Pinales > Pinaceae > Pinus > Pinus albicaulis. Next base: position 383,625,245 of record CM076574.1, read on the forward strand.
GTTTTTCGAAATATTAATGTAATATGTATTTTGAATTAATTGGTAATTTGCATTGTGTTAATGTTAAAATCAATAATTCACTTGATAATTTGCTATTATGTACTTGATCTCAAAAACAATGGCATACTATATAAATTAATTATTTTTTGTATCTAAGATCGTAATAAAATAATGATTATTCTAATTAAGTACAGGAATTTATTTGCATTATTTTCTAAATTTCCTTATGTTACAATAAATTATATTATTCTATATTTATTATTTTACAATTATTTAAAATTTAAAAATTTTAAAAATTTAATAAATTCATTTCACATTAATACAATTAAAATTTTACAAATATTTTACATACAATTACAATTACAATTACAATTACAATTACAATTTTACAATTTCACGTACAATAACAATTTTAGAATTTTACATATATATAATTACAATTTTACAAATTAAAAAATTACAATTACAATTACAATTTTAGAAATTTACATATATATCATTACAATTACAATTTTAGAATTTTAAATACAATTAGAAATAAAAATATTACAAATTTACAATATCATGATCATTTGGTATTTATAAATTAATTAATAAACATCACGTTCATGATAAGAATCGTACAAACATCATATTTGACTAAAAAACACATTCAAAATCGCTAACTGCATCATCGTGATCATGATCATCTAACAAAACACAATTAACATTATATATTAACATCATTAGTACAACACAAACATCAAATATACATCTCATGCTATCACATACACATTTATCTGCAAGCTGCACATTAAATGAACATATCTAACATGACCTAACAACATACACATAATGATGATCACCAACATGTAAATTAAGTACAACTGCAAAATGAACATAAAATACATGGACCATATAATATAGATATATATATATATATAACTGAATAAAGTTAAAAATATACAACTGTAATATAAATGTCATGGATCAGCCGATGATCGAGCCTCATCTCCATGATGACTGCTGGTAGATGCTACTAGAGGCTCATGCAAATCTGGCGCGGCGCGAGGCTGTGAACGATCATGAGATGTCGATGGTACGCTATGCCTCGTAGACTGTCCATCATGTGATACGGCTCGCTCGTAACGTGCGACAGTCCTCGTCAGTAGCGTAAAAGCTTTCGTAACTCCTACGACATGCTGCATCAGGCTATACATGTCACGCGGAATGCCTCTCCACATCTATAAGAGCCTATCATCAGCCTCTATATCTATGAAATCAGCAGGGCAGATGCCCGCCTCAAAAAACAATGAAATGAGTTGGTCGGCCAACTCCATCCTATATGTAGCATCACTCAGACGTCGACCGCAGGCCGGCACACCAGCAGGAGCAGGTCTCTGATCTGCACCGGCCTCTTGCTGATCCTCACGGGAAATATCTGGCATCATGCCCTCTGCATCATCATCAAGATCCACAACTATATTAGGTGGTGGCGGCGGCATCTAATCCTCGCCATCATAAGAGCCAATGTCTGCAAAATATATACAAGTACACAACAATAATTAGATAATTTCATTACACAATTTAATAAAAACAAGTTAAAGAAAATGTTAGAATAAATTTAAATAAAATAGTAATATTACCTCTATCATCTGGTGACTCATCATCTGTAAAGAGGATGTTGGCACACCCTCGCCAATCCAACCCCTCATAAGGACACGGGACCATAATGAAGGGATGCTCAAAAAAACTGGCTAACAACCCCAGTGCATCATCTGATATCCTCGCTGGAAACAGAGTCTCCTCCCTCTTGGGCATCATCTGCCCCCACATATGCATACGTGCCTCAGTAATCGGCCTACGAGGCTGCCGAAGAAAATAAGGTCTCGTCTCTGGAAACCTCTCAAAAAATAAACAAAAAATCTCTGAAGCAAAAGGGAAGTTGACCCTCCCTTGTGCACGAGCATGACATCTATCTAATGCTGTACAGAACTGCCATAAAAAAATGGCAGACCACCTGACAAGTCGTGGCTGCTATAGTAAAGAATCAACATAATATAAAAGCTGGCAACTAATGCGTTGCTCGTCACTGATGTTATGGGAAATGGTTGAAATGATAAGTGAGAGACACTGGACCTCCTCACGACCAAACGCACCAATACGTAACTGTCCTCCGGAGACCTGAAAATCTGAAGGAGACAATATATCTGGTCTAATGTATCTCTGGGAGTAAACTAACTGAATCCCTACCACATAGCCAGTTGGAACCTTGGGGAACGAGGGAAAATACACCCCTCTCTTGGAAAGCCCTGTAATAAAATATACATCCTCCTCAGTGGGTGTGTACCATTGGTCGATACCAACTCGGAAAGCCTATCGCTGGGCATTCCAACTTAGGATAAGATATCTCAAAAAACCACTATGGGACTTTAGGAAAGTAGCCTCTCATAGAACTTGAGGAGGCCCACCTTCCTTAGGAGCCCCTGCGTCGCTGCTGTAATAGGGCGAGGGTACACATATCTCTCCCTCTCTCTTGCCTCCCACAGGAGAACCATGTTATATTGTTCCGCCTGTTGTTGCTGTTGTTGCTCCTCTTCTCTCCTTTCACGTCTCTGAATGATTGACGTATTAAACACAATTTTTTAATTAAATGACACATGTATTTACAAATATACGTATATAAATATTTTTTGAAAAATAAATAAAACAAGATTCGGTGCGCCACAAACACAGTCACGCACCGGTAACGGTGCGTCCCTCCACAGAGACGCACCGGCGACGATGCACATAATGATATAAAAAGCACTGGGAGCGGTGCTCCAAAAAATATTTTTAGCGCAATCATTCATTAAAATGCTGTTTAGAGCTCTGTAAACATCACCATATGCCCTGTGGCTTAAAGCGACCGCACACCGAACTCCCGAAGCATCAGATAGTCACAGGTAGCCTGTGTATCCGAGTGCACCACTTTTTGTCTTAACCGCTCTTTGTTGTAAAATTT